>JABUQX010058994.1:0-28456 GCA_015478945.1 Trachelipus rathkii | reverse complement strand
TCACCCTACCATTACCTCCTCCTGACTTAATACTCATCCCCAAATACTATTTCTCTTCTGGGCACCATCAAAACCACCACACATTCACCTAACACCTCATCATACTGTAATATGTGCTAGATTTTCGAAGTATTCTTTCTACACTCCCCTCACATCCATTTCATCAGTATCAAAAGCACCATCCCTATTATATTCTAAGAGATTCCCTTATATCTCATTTTACCTTCGCGATTCACTTCCAGAAGTCCTAGTTTCCTTGTATTTCCTCATTCATCCTTCCTTCCAAACGATTCATTTACCGGCTTGGTTTTCTGCCTACGATACATCTTTAGTATTCTCTATTTTCCTCCTATATAATTCAACCATCTTTCTTTTGAAACTGCATCATTGCTTTATAGTTATCATGCAACACTGCTTTTTGTTACACTTTATCCGTCCTTCATCACTCTCTTCGATTCCACCATTCCTTTCAACATTGCTTACTTCCTAACTTTAGTCACATCCACAGTACTTCCTTGCTAGATACTATAACAATTTGATTCCTTCAATTGCCCAGATTTGTCGTGCAATTTGTTCACATTCACCGATTTACTAGCCGAGCGCTCTTACTATACTTATCCATTTCTCGCTCACTTTAACTTCTCCTTCTTAAT
This sequence comes from Trachelipus rathkii, assembly GCA_015478945.1. Lineage (NCBI taxonomy): Eukaryota > Metazoa > Arthropoda > Malacostraca > Isopoda > Trachelipodidae > Trachelipus > Trachelipus rathkii. The sequence continues at coordinate 27,803 of JABUQX010058994.1, read as the reverse complement.
ATTTATCCTACTCCTGTCGATCACCCCCATCATCTAAATCCAAGCCACCACTAACTAATTAATTAGAACAACATATATGATCCGATAATCCATTCCTAAACCCCTCACTGATTGAACATCCACAATTACTTCAACATCTCCTTCTTCACCAACAAAAAAATCATACTTTTCACTTCCGAACCATCGCTACCTACACCAACTCTATTTTTTTTTTTTTTTATTTTTTTTTTTTTTTTTATTTTTTTTTTTTTTTTTTTTTCTTGCATTTTTTTTTTAATTGTTTTTTGAATAGACATTATGAGACTATGTATGATATTTGAAGTGCTTCATAACAAAAACCTTTATATATTATATAGGATATATATATATGATATAATATATATATATTTTTAATAATTTAATTATATATACTATAATTATATATAATATATAATATATAATATATTTAAGATATATACATATATTATATTATATTATTATAGATTTATATATTATATTTAAAAAAAAAACTTCAAAAAATATATTAATATTGCTTTAAAGATTATAGAATAACTTAATATATCGTCTGAAACCATGTTTTGTCCATATGAATGACAGCGTCAGCGAAATTGCGTCGTTTGGTTGCGCCAAACTTCAGATCAATCTCAGTTGGGATGAGGAATTACAAAAGCTGTGGTTTATAATAGCAGGAAAAGAAGATGTCGATCAAATTGTTATATACATCTCCAGCAAAATGCATGATGGCCGAGAATGGACATGATCTGAGCATAGTGTCACAAATCATGTCTGGGCAAGAGCACCGTCTTGGCCTAATTATGATCTTTCCTTAGCTGCTAAAATAATTCTGCAGGCGTCGTTATGCTCATTTTAGAAAGGCTCAGGTAGCGCGAAAGAACTCGAAGACTTACGCAAAGACTTATAAACTAATGCATCTGAACTGCAGCCGGACGGAGATCGGTTTGGATTATATCAGCCCCATGGAACGGACGACGGTCGGTGAGGAGTTTGTGAGGACGAATATTTCGTGTAACTACTTGCATCACTAGGAAGAAGCATGTTCGGAATTAACATGTCGAAATTTAAGTTCGAAAAAAATTGTGTGACGTGTTTTGGTCCGATTAAGTAAGCCAAGGGATCTCACCGCTGCCCTGCCTTTTAAAATATAACCATTTTGCGGTACGGGTTCTTTTGTATGCCATGTAGAGTTTCTTCTTCTTTTGGTTAGCTTGTGCACTCTTGGGACCACCAAGGGGTGCCGACCGCCTGCCTGAGGAAGACGGAATGCAAGCTTCCCCTGCCGAGATGACAACTTGCTGGAAGAAATGAAAAGCATCATAAACAGTCGAAAATCGCTTATTGATGCGAGAAATATGTGATAGAATAGCTGTGTCCTGATAAAAAGGAGCCCACTCCGCCCGCGTTTCATAAACGCAGCTGGAGTTAGGTTTTCAACATATGGCCTCGTACAAGTCCATTTAAAGCATATTGGTAATGAGATTACTGTCGTACGAAATGAAATTATCCTAATAATAGTGAATTATTACATTTTCTTTTAATTTAATAAGAGTAAACATAATCAAAGCGGGACAGTAAACTATTCATAGAAATGCGAGCAAGAAGAAAAATATCAATTATAGGAAGAAGTGTGCCGCATCTTAAACGCTATAGACGGAGTCCTTGTGTTAAGGCGCATACCAGGGAAAAGATGGTTAGATCATCTACAAAGATCTTGACTTTAGACCCAATGGATGAACATAGGCCCCAGTAAGGGTGGCGGAGTTGATAGTCTCCTAGTATAAAACTGGGGAGCTCCAAAAAGATCAGCTAAATCGTACCTGGTAAATTCACTACTCGGAGCAAATGTCGAGCTGACAGTAAGGTCGTGCGACATAATGAAGTCGTCTCCCACTCATGAAGTTAGTTTGTAAGAAGTGTGAGAATAGGACAGCATATTATGAATTCTATGAGAGATTATTCCTGCCAGCTCCACTATCATTGTATTCTTCTATACCATGTTAGGCTGGCGATTTATTATTCCATGAATAGGCCCGAAGTTCTTTTCCACAGATGCACTTTGAAAGTACATTGTTTATTAGTTTGAACAATGTTCTTCCAAAATTAAGAGGTTAGCCACGCAAGTACAATGAAGAAGTGGCCATGCATGTTTTATAAATATTACGAGTATCTCTTTTGAAAACTGTCCTATGTACTTAAGTAGTGCTAGGGTTGGAGTCAGATGCGAGAGCAAATGCTGAAAACGTGGTCTTCGCACGAGGTAGCCGTTAATCAAATTATGGTGGTAAAGAAATAGTCCACTACAACAGAGATTTGGCTTGTACACCGCTTTGGGAAATCCAAAATTGTAGTGGGATTGCAGTTAGTCGTTGGGAAGAGCAACCAAATTGCTTCATGTTATTAGGAATGGGAGCTGCAGCAGTCATCTACCAAGCAAGCGCTTCAGAAATGTGTGAGGAATACCGAGTTGTTTCATGGAAATGGAGAAAGAAGTATCACAGAAAGGTGTCATCTTTTAAATATGTGGATTGAGCGAATTTCGATCCAATATAGATTCGTTTGGGTGAAAATCTGCATGACTGAGATTTTCGCCAAGTTAATTCATCATGCGAATTTTGGAGCTTTGACATTGATTTAAGAATGAGACATCTGGGTCCCCTTATGCCTCCAACAGATCCAGAACGCTTAAAGCGTTTGCGACGTTTACGTTGAGTTTTCATTCCCCTCTCTCGAGAAGCATTAGAAAGAGATTGCGTCCGTCATCACATCAAGCTCTATTTGAAGCTTTATCCATTTCATCGCTAAGCATAGAATCTTTGGGGAGCTAGCTGAGATAGGATTATCGGAGAAGAGGTAAGGAAGATTTAGAAGATGCTGAATAAATCTTCCAAACTATTAGAGGGTCTGCATTGGTGGTGTGCGACAGCTGTGAATGTTTTGCGGGTACTACAATTTATTGAAGTCATTAGTTTTGTCTCTGGATCAGACTCTATGCGAGCTCTTTCGGAGTGATTTTATGATCTAGGGTTAATGTGTTTTTGTATAAAAATTTTATTGTTAACGAATATCTTTAGTTGGTGATTATTCTTGTTCTTTGTGTTTAAGGAACATCTTTTCATGAATTGTGTAATATGGCAGCGCTATTAAGGCCGACAAAGACATGGTCTTGCGTTAAGTTTGGGGAACCAACTTATATTCCATTGTTGGTTTAGAAAATAATACGCGGGATAGTGTTGTTGATAGCTATTTTGAAACGAGATGGATCAAGCCTGCTTGGCACTATTGAGAGCTCAGTAGTGTGAGCAATACAGGCAGGACAGCTACAATTAACTTGCTGAGTTTCCTTGATTTGCTGGGAGGAATTCCTACTGGTCGATGGTTGGTCGATAGGAATTAACACGCAGAGCATGAGCCAGGTCAATTGTACGTTAATTAACCTTTGTCTTGTAGGCGACATTTTCATTGAGCTGTTTTTATGGAATCTTCTCTGCCTCAATTTAGTATTGCACATAAACAAAACCTCTATTCTAACAGTTAAGAGGGGCATTTTGAAGAAGAAACACTGTGGAAGTTGTCACAGTTTTTGCACTTGGTGTGATTTTCACAGAATGCCTAAATAAATTCCTCCGCAGACCTTGGCATATGCTACCCCACGGGGGGGCCCCTTTTTTTACACTGTTTTCGGAGACCAAACCGCTTAACATTTAAAGCAACTCTGGTCGAGGAATAAACGTGCGAACATTGTAACTTGTAAATCCTATTTTCACCTTGTAGAGCTGGAGAGGTATTAAAGGTCAGCAGTAAACGAAGATTTTGGGGTGTCAGGCGAGTCCCACGAGGAGCGGAAATCTATATAATGTTTTAACAAAAAATTCTTTTTTCTGCTGAGATTCTCATAATTGGACGTCAGCTTATCTTCCTCTTGCTGTCCAAAAGAATAAATAATTGCCTTTTAAATTGGTTCTTATGTCAAACAAGAATGTTGCCAGAGCGTTAAGATGACGAAAATAGAACTGTTAATTCTGGTTAGCAGCTGTGCGGAGATAACACACATATCTTCATTAATGTACTGAGGCTCTTCAATCTCCCTAAAGCTTCTTTCAAGTGCATCGCTGAGACAAAGTGTGTTCTGTTGCTCAGTAAGAGCTTTTGGAGCGTAGTGAATCGCAGTATGTTAATATATCGGGAACTGATTATACGCTAGGCACTTTCTGAGAGCGGGAAAGCATATAGATTTACGAATGAGAACGACTATGAAGGGGGGGGCCCCTATTGCGGGTATTGCCAGACCGTTTGGCACTGGTGTTTGAGGTCATGCCAGTCGACGCTGAGTCGCTAAATTATGCCCAAAGGACCTCAGGTGAGGAGAAGGAAAAATAACTGAGGTACCGCTGGTTTAGACAGTAGTAGCCCACGGTGGAGCAGGCTGCGAAATCCTGACACATATTGTGTATATTAGTGCTTGAGTCATTTTAAAATCACCTTGGGTTTAAACTTTTTTCTTTATCGAGTTGGCCATAATAAAATTTAACCACATAAACTTTTGTCTTCATGAACGACAGCTAGACTAAGATATTAGCAAATGAAACAAATGAATAACAGGATGGCTGGAAAGGCGTATTATTTCCATAAGAAGGGATAATTCCTTCTCCACTCATCATGGTTAACAGACCAAAGACCCACACACATCTCCACCGACCCCAACCCCGTGGGATAGGCTGTGAGTGGCCTCAGAATATCCATCTCCGAACTCTACGCCAGTTTATCTCCGTGTAACACGGCACCTTATATCTTCACGTACAAAACAGATTATCACACAAAGTCGCAGGAACTGCCTCCCAAGTCTTAGGCTAAAACTCAGGACGTTCCCCTACAATTGGCTCAGCCCATCATTAGGTGCAGTTAAAAGGACCGGTTTTCTCCGGTACCCCTCATCCACGAGGAGGAAGCTGTGGATGGTAAACTAAAACCCACGCGGGAAGCAGGCACTGGATAGCCCGCAGGAGCATGTGAACGCGAAAAAAGGCGAGGGCAACATCACTCGCACATAGCAATTAAAGGAAGGATGGGTGAGAATTTATTATTTAAAAATAAAAAAAATAAAAATAAAAACGCTGATAAAGAAGGATGGACTGAAAGAAATGAACAATTTATAATAGAAAAAATATGGAAAGATGAAGGTTATATAAGATAATGCATCTGACAAATGCCAAGCACCTGACACAACAAATGTACATGCACTGTTTGGGGAGAGGGACACACATAAGACCCATGATTCGTTCTCATAAGCTTATGTCATGCACAATTTAGATCTTAAGAGCATACCACCAATAAGAATCAAGATCCCATTCCAGGAGTGGGAGTGGGGTTTTTATATATATATATATATTATTAGTACTTATATAAAGTTAAATATAATATATATATAATATATATGATATAGGTATATATATATATGAATAATAAGGGATAGATAATATTAATATATATAATTAGAGTTACCGATAGTATCGTATCGTAGTATCGGCAAGTTTCTTGGATCGGTTAATATGGCCATACTTTTCCTTACTTTGGTTTAGAATTATGAGAAACTTTTAAATTCAATCATAAATCTGAGTTTCCGAATATTATAAAAAGGTCTAATAATATTTCCTTAAGCTAAAGCTAATACCATACAGAATGACATCTCGACGCGTGACCATTTCTAGAATGCCACTTCAAATAGCTATAATCGAGAGCTTGGTTCGCGCGGACAACAAAAAAATTCATCAGAAGTGGAAGCGCCTTATCGCAACCCTGGCAACCAGCACTGATTATGACGATGGGTCTTTTCAAGCAAATAATAGCTACTGAAGATGTAAGAGATTTGGATAGGTAAGACTTTGATAAGTTATGGCCAAACAAGGCATTGAATCATCTCATCACCTTCAAGAGCAATCAGACCAAGGACACACTCATCAAAATACTAAAGAGACATGTCATCAGCGACAAGGAGAATTCAAATATCACAATATGCGAAAGAGGAGATGAGGCTCTACGAAGAACATGGAGATGCGCCTACAAAAGAGATCCCCCATATCGTGACGGTGCATGAAAACTGGCCAAGGTTTTCCATATTATTATCAGGCTTGCAAGCAATATTTATCAGCCCTCACTCATCAGTCGAGCGAGCGTATTTTAGGTGTAGGTGGGAATGCTTACCAAGCCCCATAAAATATGAACAGCTCTCACCAGAACTAGTGAAAGCTTAATGTTTGATACATCACATTTGAGACATTTTGTGAATTTAGTATGTTGAATATCTTATCTTTTATTTTAAAGGACTATTATATGATTCATGTCTGTTTGATTTCTTTTTTTACAGCTGTCACTACCACTCACGGCAGAGCCTTGTTCAAGGAGGGGGTGTTGCACGCCTCAAGCCACCAACTAACGCAATTACGCAGATGAGCACAGACGTAGGCTTTGAAGTGAGGGAGATTTAATTCAGCAGAAATCACAGAAGATGGAAGAGAATTACACAGAACAGATGGCAGAAAAGTAAGAACACGTATGCGACTAAGCCTGGATACCAATTATCTACACAAAACTCGTGACTCAGACACAGCACCCTTGTCTACGAGGCCTCGTAAAGGTGGGTGTACGCTGAGGTAATTTCGCCTCGAACACCTCCCGCCCTTGCGGTCCTATAGAAAAAGATGAATAAAGCATCACATCACGCCGCCCAAGATAAGAGCGTTCAAGTGAAGTGCGAAAGTATGGAAACAGTTATACAGTCTCTTACCTTGACTCATCAGATCAAAAGCCGGTGTAAACCAGAGCCCCCCCCCCCCCAGATTGGAGCCAGTACTCCACACAAGGGCGGATGATGGCCCCTAGGTTTGTGTTGTCTTTGGCTGTTGGTGTAAATTAGAATGAGATTAGATTGTTGAATAACTGATAACTGTAGAAAAGGAAAAAAAAGTCTCATCAGTCTAAACAGTAACTCAGCATTCTTTACACCCTATGCAACTTTTGCTGAGTGAGGTTTCAAGACTTCTATTTCTGTTTACCTCAATGCAGGATATTTATATTTTAATAGAGAAACAAAGACGTCGATAAGAGAAGGAACGTAGAAGGTGTTTTAAAGATGGAGATTTGTAGAAGCGGCCGTTGTAAAGAATTGAATTTCACAATTTGAGCGCCCCATCTCGTACTATTCTATCGAGATCAGCGCAAAATAGAGAGGTGAATCGCGAAAGATTTAAGTAACGAGAGAGGCAATTTCTAGCAAGCAAACAGAGGCGATCACGCAATTGAAATGAGTTGAAGAGAGAAGGGTCGAGTCATCGAGCATATGAGTGGATAGAATTAGATATGCAGGTGAGAAGATCATTAGATGATAAATTAGGAATAAAGTAGGAGAAAGACAGAACCCTGAGGAAACACCACTATTGACAGAAAAGGAGAAGTCGCCCCTTTAACAACAGGCCATAATGACCGATTGAAAGAAACTTGTCAGCAGTACAGTAAAGCAAAGAGAAGAAACCCAAAGGACGTGGAGCTTTGGATGAGCAGTGACCCTGCCATTACCCCGTCATAAGCCTTTGGATGATGTCCAGCCCACACGCAAGTCTCCCCGTAGCTTTCCTTAGGGCCGGAAAACCAGTTAAAATCAATGAATGATAGGAAAGGCTATATCGCCAGCTAGACCTCGAACGCCGAAAGCCGTATTGGCGATTAGAGATAAGCTGAGAGTCCAGATCGCATCTAAGAAATGAGTTGAGAAGGCGTGTCAGAGAATCTTAGGTAGGAAACTAGTGAGGATATTAGGACATAGTTTAGGAAGCGATCCAGCACGCGGCTTCTTTTTTTCGGAATCGGTTGGATCATTTGCGTGCTTCAACTACTGAGGTCAATTTGGCTGCTATTTAAGACATAGATAATATTTGTTGAGCGAGAACGGTCAGCACCGAAGCACATTCCACTCAAAATTCGGAGAAACGCCATCCCGGGCCACCCTATCATTCCTAACGTTTCATAGATTTCAGGCAGCCCCATGCACCCGCATCAAATGTATCAGAGCAAAGCAGTAGGACATCTGAGAGAGAGATAAAGAGGAAGCCAGAATCGCCAGGGCTGAGAATTATGCAGCCGCAAGTAATAGAAGACCGAGAGAAAATTGCCTTTTCATTGAGAATTAGCACAGAACCATCAAGATCGGAGAGAGAGAGAGAGCAGAAAAAAAACTTACAGAAGTTGTTAGAGAGAGGTTTTGCAAGAGCAGAAAGATTTGCATAGGAGAACCAGGGATTAGACTTTGCCCCTATACCCGCCAACTTTTGTTTGATGAAAAGCCTCTTACTCGCGAGAGTTAAGCCCTGCAATGTTTCGAGCTGAATGAAAGATTTAGCAAGGAGATAGCGAGAACGAGAATGTTCCACTCCCGATACGCACTCTCTCTAGCCTGAGATATCCCAGAAACAGCTACCCCGATCGAACATGTATTATGAGGAGAGAATAGATTTTTGCGAAAGAAGCCGAATGAATCCTGCTCATCCTATCAACCGATTAGCAACTCCCACATCTGTATTAGAGAAGCCGTAACCGTCATCCATCAATGCAGTCATTCCAATTAGTTAGCCTTAGAAGCGATGCAAGACCCCCCCCCCCAAATCTGCCCCGATCAAAAGTCCAGACAAGAAACGCGTAGGGCAGATGCGAGACTGTTGCGAAAGAAAGCTATTAAAGTATTAAGAGATAATAAGGCTGTGGTCAGATTTTACCAATAGAGCGAAGTGCGTGTATTGTATAGAAGAAGTAATAGTGGTGAAACATAGGTCAAATTGGGGCTTCAATAAATGGTTGGACGACCGATATATATGTATGTTCTTTAATATAGTTGCTCCATATCGTTGAGAATACTGAATGACTCGCCTTCTCCCACTTTAATCAGTCTTATGAGAGACCCTCAACCATTCCAGGTTTGCTGCACATTTGAAAATCCCCTACAATATAAGGACCCTCAGAGTATTGAGAGAGCAGAATTATAACAGTCTCGTGAACAGTATTAACGAATATTCAAAATAAGCGTGAAAAATCTGTTCTGTTATGCGAGAACAGCTAGACCAGAAGCACTAGGCAGTGATGTTGATGGGGTAGTAGAAGAAAAAAGATTTTAATCCACAGACAGTTAATAATAGCTATTTTTGATTTTGACTTTTCAACTGATTAATTGTTTCTTTTATTATTTTTATCTTATTGTTAGCTAGTTAAAGAATCTTCTGTAATTTTTTAATCATGTTAAAACATAAAAGCTAGTAGCTAATCTTTGTTAATACTTACTGTAAATGTGAATTGGAGAATATTTTTTAGTAAAACCAAACTTAAAAAAGTTATTTATATTATATATTGTCATTTATATTCTTTAAAGATACTATTTTAATTTATAAATATGAATATATTTGGGCACAACCAAAATGAAATAATCATGCTAAGTATTGGCGGATTGAACAGGGAAGCCAATCCTTAAGCTTGCTCCTAAGCATACACAAGGAAGAAATGAAATGAATAGTTCTAATAAACAACATAAAAAAGTGTATTATTATATTTGCATTTTTATTCCTTTAAGATAACTGCTTTTAAATTTATTAAATAAGACTACATTGGGCACAACCAAAATGAAATAAATGACCGTAAGGTTCGTTTGGACAGGCAGATGATATCCTGAGTGACCTAGCATACACAATAGTTCCTTTCTCTTATTACTGTGAATTTATTATTATTCAAGTTAGAAACAGATAAATAATTAAGGGAATGGGAAGCATTGGTAATCGACCCTCTTTCTGGCTATCAGTTCATCCCTATATAAATATATTTATAATATGAAGCAGCTACAGTGCATATAGCCCATAATTCATGATACTAAGTACCTCCTCTAGCACCGCACATTCTCGCTTATCACTCGCGCCATACATACTCATACTTCTATCTTCACGATTAACCAAGCCACCGACAAAGCAATTTCAACTTAGACAATACTACAAGGTCAGCTTATCTAGTGAAGACTCTAGTCTCATGAGTTAACGTACCTAGATTCTCATCTATACGATATATTTTATATAATAATGTATTATATATATAGTATATATATTATTATATTTTTTTTTTTTTTTTTTTTTTTTTTGTTTTTTTTTTTTTTTTTTTTTTTTTTTATTGAAAAATATATAGATTATATACATATATATTTATACATATATCATATATATATATTTTATATATATATATATATGATATATATTATATATATATATATATATATATATAATATATATATATATATATAATATATAATAATAGAACACTTCGTGCGCCAGAGTTAATCGCCAACTCTCAATACGAGAGACGCTGTTAAACTCTGACCGTAGCAGTGGAGTTTGTATCATACCTGGAAGAATTAAAAACTCGAGCGAACATGTTGTGGCGCTGGTTAGAGAGCTGCTAAGTTTAGCTTTCCCTGTGGTCCCCCGTGTTACCTCCTGCATAGGGGAGAATTTATAGGATATTTTATTTTATTTTTAATTTTTTATTTTTTTACAGCTGGAACACCACATCTCACGGCAAAGCCCTAATTAGGAGGGGTTGCTCAATTTTAAGTCTTAGCAAGACCGAGCCAAGAAAGAGTAACACACCCACTCAGACGACCTACCAGTACCAACCTGGGTCTTTTGCTAGTTGCGAGTGCTCTAACGCTGGCTACAGACGCCATTTGGGGTGATTAGATCATTCCTTCTTGCACTTATACCACAGAGCCGACTCCGAATTATAATGTATATAATAAGTAATTATAATAGATAAGGCTGATATCATATATAGTATTATATATATTGTCATCATGTATATATAGTTTGTAAACAAATTTTAAGACAATAGATAAATGATACAGTAGTATAATATTATGCATAAAATCAAACTATATCCCAACATATTTTGTTTTTTTATTCATCAACTAAAACTATTAGTTATTAATCTAAAAACAAATTTATAAATATAATAAAAAATAAAAATTAGTTTTATATTAATCACCATGCATGCATTATGCCGCCGTAACGCAAGTAGAAAGATTGGTTGCGTTGTTGTTTTGCCAGAACATTTATTAGCCAATCTAAAAATACAACGCAGCCGAAATATGGACGTAAGTCATCATAATGGCAAGTTCAGATACTGGGTTCTCGCAAAAAAAAACAAAAAAAAAGAAAAAAAAAAAAAAATAAAGAAAAAAAAAAGAAAAAAAATAAAAAAAAAAAAAAAAAAAAAAAAAAAAAAAAAAAAAGAAAAAAAAAAAAAAAAAAAAAAAAAAAAAAGAAAAAAAAAAAAAAAAAAAAAAAAAAAAAAAAAAAAAAACCCCTGCTTAAAGCTAAGAATTGTGGTGTGTTAGGAATATCGTGGTGAATAAGTTGCATTGCGAAAGATGCGATTTCAGGATTTTTGAAATAAGTACCCGAGTTTAAATATTTTTAGCCTATATATTGGATGAAAAGGAACGATGAAGCAGAGTGCCCAGCAAGGAAGTTTATGCAGTAGTAGGAAGTGTGGCTAGTGACAAATTAAAGCTTTGTAGTAGCCAAAAGCACTAAGTCTTGATCTGCCCAGGGTTGTGCATAGCCGGTATGCACTGTTAATGTGTAATGGTATAGAACTAGCGCATACTAAGATGTGAATAAGAGCTTATAGATTATAAAGTGAAATCTCTGTATTCTGATGGATACAATCTTCGGAGATTAGGTGTGAGAATAGTGATAAAATGATGAAGCAATGAATCGGTTAGATGTTGTGAAGGAGCGAAAATGAGAGATTATAAAACGAGAGTGCATTAAGATGATTTTGTCATATGGCAAAAATTGATGAAAGTTGATTTTTTAAGAGGATTTTTAAGAGTGTACTGAAAATCGATCGTCTGGGAGACCGAGGAAAAGTGGATCGAGTCAGGAATGTGAATTTGGTAGAGGCGAAAAGAAAGGTGCATAATTCGAAATAACTGGGTTTTGTGAGGGGGTATGGTTGTGGGCCTGGCCCAAGAAATGAACCCCACATTGACTGAATAATCATTTCGCAATCTGTACATAGTGCAAATTATGTTATAAAATTATAATGTATATTATCTTAAATAATTTCCTTACTTTTAGTTAGTCAATATTTATTAAGGGAGTTGTGGCTTTAAGGAATTATAAACAAAAATACAATAAATGGGAAAGTTGTGAGGGATTCTCTAATATACAAACAATTAAAAGGGGAAAGTCAATAAAAATTTTAAAAGGGGAATTTGTTAATAAAGTTGTAAAGTAATTGATAAGTTGATCATAACAAGAAAGGGAAATAATACTAATCCAGAGACAAAAAAACAAACAAATATTTCTCTTAAGAAAAATAAAAAAAACAGAATACAGCTTGTTCTTGTATTTATCCTAATTAATAATAAGGATCTGAGGAATGCCACCTATAAAAGCATTCAATTAATCCTTTAGTAATTTTTAATAACCTTAATAAAGGTTACACTATACACCACTAACCAGTGAACCTATGCTATTTTTAAGTTTAATTCTAAGTTTATTATTAAAAACAATTTATATTATAAGTTTTCCACACACTAAATTCATTTTGGGTAATAACCTTCATCTTAATTTGGTGAAGTTAGTTTTTCCAGTCGAAAAGAAGTTTAATAATGGTTGGAGACAAATGCCTAGTTGGTGTACTTCAAAACTCTCCAAGAGAAAAGAACGCCTGCTCACAGACCCTAATCTGCAACCTGGACCTGGGAAAGTGAAGACAGGCGTTACCTATCATTGGCCAAAATAATTTTAATATAACCATTATATTATTATTTTATTGGATAAAATTGAAGACCTAACATAAGAATGAGAAATTATCTTACCCCTGTTGAAACAGAGGTCTTCTTGAGGTAGTTGGGTTGAATTTCGAATAATGGAGCTGAGCACCTATGTGGCTCGGGTACTATTGGTTGATATACCACCAAAGAGAAATGAATGCTCTGGATGCTCCTTAAGGGAAAACACCAGGGCTTGCGGAGCCGGCAACATTTTTTTTCCGGCTCCGGCTCCATCATTTTAGCATTACCTCAGGTCACGTCCGAACGGCTCCGGCCTGCGTCTCCAGCATTTTTAAAAATTGCTTTCGGCTGCCGACTTCCGGTCTTCCGGCTTTAAGATATCTTGCGGCTCCGGCCTCGCGGCTCCGGCTCCGACCGTCGTCTAGTTATACGAGATCTCTTGTTCATTTAGACAAATTGAATCATTAATTTTCCTGTTACCAACTATTTATGGCTTGATGAATTTGAATGTTTGTTGAACATATCCTTTATAAGCTGGTTAAACAAGTTAAACGGTTCGCGATAGGAATATATGTTCGGCTGTGATAGGAGTATAGTAGGGCATGGACTAGAAAAAGTGGAATTAAGAAATACAGGAAAGATATGTCACTCGATGGTCTTCTCAAAGTTTCTAATAGGAATATCCGTCTTGCGAAGTCGATGAACTCGGCGCTGAACATTAGTATAATCAATTGTTATGCTAAAAGCATGATTTTATATTTTTTTTGTTTTTTTTAAAAGAACGGAAATAGTATCATATTTAAGTTACCTTAGAAGTAAAGATATCTTCTCCTCTTTGCAACTCAGTGGCTGCCTGACTGTATGTAGTTTAATGTTTATTAGAAAAGCATGTCTTTTATGCTTCAAAACAAAGAAATATTATAATTCACTTTCGACCCAAATTTTGAAAATAATTCTACTCCTTTGAACTTGACTTAGAATTTATCCAGACAACACATTTCCTTATAAATAATAAAACTCATCTTCATAAAATCCTCCTTCACGATCGTCCTAAGATCAAATTTCTCTCCTACTCCTCTTTAAAGCAGATAAATAGCTCTCAACATGTCCACAGTTGGCGACTAGGAGAGACAAAGCTGTATTGTGTAGAGCCGAATCTGAAAAATTTTAGGATAGTAGGGAAATCCTCTTTTATATATAGACTGTTTAGATTTTGAGTTTCCGGTTGATTTATTATTTCATGTGCTAATCCTTTGTGAGGAATTCGCTAAGTTGTAGTATGTTTGAGGATTTTTAGGTTTAAAGGTCTTTTACTCGGAAGATTGGTCTTTTTCAGTACGCCTTTTTCTGCATGCTCCAATTGGTCAAGATTTTAGCCCGTCTTCATCTGATTACGCATACCCACAAGGGAGGATTCTGAAACCTGCCTGAAGCTATTCTTGACTACCGACCCCAGATTTCCTCGAAGGTATTACTTTCATGCTTAAATAGTCCTAAGGTTCACAAAGACATTCCTGAGCTTTTAATAAAATCGATCTGATTGGTTCTGAGGAAGACACTGACTGTGCCTGTGGACGCAACCAAGAGAATGGCCGACAATATAAATTGTCTTTCAGTTAACTTCGTTTTCCCTTCTTTCTCATTGAAGTTTAATGTCTAATCTTGGGATAAGTTCATTCCTCATATAACGAAATACATAGGAAAGTTCGTGCCAGCTCGCAGACTTCTGATTGAATATTCTTGACGTGTTCAATTTCGTTCCCCTGCGCCGTAGAACTATCCCGGACGCCAGAGCAAAAGTCTCAGTGAGTACGGCTCAAGCATCTCATACTAATATCGTCTCTTAGGTTGCGAAAAGCCTTTCCGAGCAATAACACATGCTACCTTCTTCCCCGCCTCCATCCTATCTCTTGACGTCTTACCGATGCAACTTCTTCCGAGCTCTACGCCCTTGAGGACCCATGTTCCATTAATCACTGGGGCACTTCGCCCGCTATGCTTTTTGCCTGTGTTTGTTCCGCAGCGCTTACTACTACGATCAGACTGCACTGAGCTACTGTGCAGCGACGACAATCAAAGCGCCTGCAACATGACAGTACTCGACCTCTACACGACCTATCGTGTGAACAGGTTAATCCGTCATCCGTACACATAGTTGATCACGCGTTTTTACTCAAGTTCATTCTGCAAAACCAAAACTATTCTCTTCCTTTGTTTTGACATTCCAATAACATCAATACTCACACTTTACCGCCGAGCTTCCTGTTCCTCATTCTCTTTGTCCCTATTTAATTTTTCAATCGTACTCGATCAATGCTTGATCGCGTCTACATCGTCGACTAAGTAGATACTTGCCTCGTCTATTAGTTGACAATTCTTTTAAAACGGTCAATAACTAGTTCTCGGATATATTAGCTGAATGTTGCGATTTGGTATCTCTTACTGGCTACTAAGACTACTATATCATCTCTCAGTCTCTCATATCTACGCCACATATTAATTTAATAGCAACTATTATCACGCTTTGGACTCAGTAGCAACGCATTGCGGCTCCTCTCTCTTATCGCAGCACAGCGCGTCCTTAAGGCGTCATTTTTAAGTTTATTATCTTGTTTGCATTTGAACCGCTCATCTCTCATACGCAACTGGTTTTTCGAGATATTTTCCTGGCTCTACGAAGGGTAACTTCGCAGTTGTCTCGAACGTCATTGTCTCTCACGAATACATCCGCATGTTATAAGATCCTGTCGTGCTTGAACAAGAA
The DNA here is from genome assembly GCA_015478945.1 of Trachelipus rathkii. Taxonomy (NCBI): domain Eukaryota; kingdom Metazoa; phylum Arthropoda; class Malacostraca; order Isopoda; family Trachelipodidae; genus Trachelipus; species Trachelipus rathkii. Next base: position 12,198 of record JABUQX010058994.1, on the reverse strand, counting down.
GTAATCCTAAATATTGACACTTTTCACATCTTGACGAAGTAGAACAGCTAAACAACGCTGTTTTACATCAAATCGAAAGCAATATATAACTTTAGTGGTCGAGCTTTTCCAACAACAATAAAGGTTCATCCTGAACAGCTTTTCTCTTCCCCTTTCTTTTTAACAATTCCAGCAATGTTTGGATGAGAGCTTTTTTAAATGTCGGCATTAATTTATAAGGATCCATTAGAAGTAATTCGTGGCTCCAAATGAGTAATCTGGCTGGTTGGTAACTCTGTTCAAATTCATGATCGAACGAAACCTTGTTTTCCATTAACTGGCTAACTATTCATAATTGACAAATGAAAGTACTTTTATCTTCCAGAGAGAATAAAATATTCAAGCTACATGAGGTGTTGTGTCATTTTTGTGTTAGTTGACATGATTTTTCCTAAAGCCTAAACCTTAGATTACATTAAAGTTACCGTAGCAGAAGTAATAGACCTTTCTACGACTAATCTCTACGAACATCAAATAACATAAGCATAATTCTGAAAAAGAGAATATATATATATATACATATACCTATATATATATATTAATCATATATATATATATATATATTATACTTTTATATATATATATATATTTTATATCATTATATATATATATATATAATATATAGTACTCCGCTTACATCCAACTAACACACACTTTTACTCTGCTCCATTACGACTCTCTACAGGCTCTCCAGGAGGTGCTTCTCAATTAAGAATATATATATTACTCCTACATCCTCACATATATATATAATTATATATATATATATATATTCATATATATCTATATATATATATATTAACTACACTATTATAATATATATATATATCATATATTATATCACTAAAAAAACGTGTAGTGATTGAAATAATAATTACTTATTCTGTACGCTGCCGGGCCGGAGTAGAGTCTTTTTAACTGCAGGTACCGAGCGTCCAGTCCATCGAATAATTTCGCCTCTGACTCCCGCTTCCGGGCTCCAGGCAGCCCAAAGATTTCGCCTTCCCGAATCCGGCTCCAGGCTCGCCAGCCCTCCCAAAGAATTTCGCCTCCCGCTACCGGCTCCCGGCAGCCACTCGGAAAATACAAATGAGAATATTTTTTTATACTAACACAACAAGTTTCGCCAATAGCCTCAATTAACAACCATGAATCATTATTATTTGTATCATTTTAATTTTTAATTTATTTCATATCTTGAATACCTCATTTGCAGGTATTATTTCATAAAAATTCCAATATAACGAATTAATGTTGGTTATTATAGATGATAAGCTGTAGAAGGGAAAAGAAAAAAATATTATAGATATACTATATATATATATATAGTCATATATATTATATATAGTATATATATATTATATATATAATACTATATTATAATTTTATATATATATTATATAAAAAATATATATATATATATATATATATATATATATATATATATATATATTATAAGTTTTTTTATTTTCTTGTATTTATGTAGTGGAGACCAAGTGACGATGGCATGAATAAGTACGGTCACTTGACCTCCAGATGAAAAAGTAATTAGTATTATCAAAATTAATATAAAATAAGTTAGAACCGTGAGAAAAGTAAAAAGAAATTATGCAATAATATCTACCTGGAGGAGATATGTAAAAGAGTCAATCAGACTTTCATTCTACTGGCAGGGTGCAGGAAAGAGGGACCATCGACTTGCTCCCAATGCTCCTGGTTTGTGTCCAAGTAAAGAATAGATCACTTATGAAGATTTAGTAAGAGGGGAGAATGAAAAAGGGAGTAAAGAATAGATTTATTTTTCACATATATACAACAAAAGTAGTAGAGTTTATATAGTTAATTTTACATTCATCATGTATCCGGGATGAGTAAGGGGATAGCTATGATTACGAAGCAAATCAGACTCCAGTACTATTACGGAGTGTGTTTGCTTATATTTAAGATTAAATAATTATTAGAGTAAGGTGTAGTTGAGAAAGTTCCAGATACAAAAATGTATTTAATTGTGAAACAATCTTAACGGGGACAGGGTAAGTAATAAATAGGTGGTAAACATTATTATTCTAGATTATGACTAGAGTTATAGTATATATTTATCTAAATTCAGACCTATGATTTAAGGTTTGTCTGAAGATTAGTATGTGAACCAATTAAAATTGAGTGTTTGGCCAATCTTAATGTGAGCCAAAAACAAAAACTCTGGTTATGTTCCAGATTTAGGATCCGACAATAAGGACCACAATATAAGATGATACTTGAAAGGTAAATGAAATGATTCTGGGGATGGCCTAGAATTAAGAACGGGTCTTGACCAATCTGGGACCTAAAAATAAGACTTCGGGAAACTGTCTTGAATGAAGATCAAGACAAAACTGGAAGTAAGACTGGGAAATAAGACTGGAAAATAAGACTGATGCTTGTATGAAGACAATGATTTGATCCAGGAACAAGACTGACAATTAAGACTGAAAAATAAGACCCTGTAAAAATTACAGGAATTAGCGTTGTGAATTGAATTTATTTAAGGCTTTTGACTATTAAACAATTAATTAAAGGAAGTGCTTAATATAAAATAAGAGAGAAATCTTACCCTAACGATAAGTACGTCGGTGAGGGGTCTTGCTTGAGGATGATTCGGGATAGGAAATCTTAGGTAAGTACTGGAAACAAGGGAATGAGGTGAGTACTTTCATACATGTTTTAACCCACAATCAAGAATGCGAAAGAATATCAACTACTAACCTGTGATTACTCTAATCATATGTATATGGAAGTGTCCCACTATTCATAGGTACATCCGTGTTTATGTGGTTATGACCTCATATAATAACTGTTATTGTAACTTATATAGATACTTGGGTAAGTATTCAAAATATAAAAATATGTTAACATGAAATCATTAGGATGAATACTGAAAAGGGAAATACTGTTTTAGTTAACCATATAAAACCCAAGAGTAAATAATGAAAAAACAAAAAATAATATACATATGCAGTAACCTTAACAACAATGGGCTTCTTATTCCGGGTTACGGAATAAGTTTCCATTATGGTATTTGTTTACCATTTTAACCACACTACATCCTATATATAACTTATAACTAAGTGAATGTTTTTACCTGGACTCCACAATCATCCTTACACTCTTCCCCACTAAGCCTAAGACCCCACCTTACTTTCGAAGGCATAATAAATGACAGAGCATAAACTTAGTTTTACGAGGTAGAGATAAAGGGTGATTAGTAATTTGTGGGAGTCGGTGTCTAAATACGTTTAACACCACACTACAATCATTAAGATATAGATTAGTATGAATATGGTTCTATACTATTAGTAAGTTATTATCTTACAAATTCCATACAAATTAATTAGATATAAGCTAGGGAATGGTACAAGTAAAGTAGGAAACATAAATTGAAAAAGCAGCAGGACGCCTTACTTAGGAGAGTGGGGATGGGAAATGCAAAAAAATATATTAGTAATTTGAACATGATAATTAAATAGATTTATTTAATATTCTTTTCGTAAGAAGATTATCTTTTAGAATATATGTTTAATGGGTGTATGACAATATAATGTAGTTAAGGTTTGAAATGGTTTGTCACACGGTGTTATAACTAATAGTTAACTTATTACTTTAAAAAATTAGGTTGAACAGTTATGTGAATAATTTGGGAAATTTTATTTTTGCTTATGAGCAATTAGATAAGACAACATCTTATATAATAATTTACACTGTAGGTACTCATTACAATTTTTTAGGTACATTACACCGATGTATTCGGTCGGATCGTTTTTGAAAACCTTATTGGATGGAACGTCGTGACTGCTGCATTGGCATTCCAGAGACTTAATCAATCTGAAATATCGAAACTGGCCTCCTCCTATACTCCCTTGCAACATCGTCATACATACCATGAACCATGATCAAGGTTTCCGGAGGAAAAATATGATGTATGGCTATATAATCTCCTTATAATAGGGGATAGACATACTATAAGTATTTTCTTTCCTTTTAATTATAAAAAAGTAAAGATTTATATATATATTTATATATATATATATATATATATACATATATATATAATATATATATAATATGATATATATATATATATATATGATATATAATATATATATATATGAATATACTATACTATATTATATATATATATATTTATATATTACTTATATAGTATATATATAGTATATATATATATATATAGTATATATATATATTATATCAGTATATAGTATATTATATTATATATACGTGACCGCTAGAGTGGTTAGGTAGAGCCTAGGGCTAGGGCTTAGTATTGAGTGACTCATATGAGAATACTTTCTATCTTGACTTAAAGACATATCAACGAGTTTTTTACGTTAAATTACTACTCTTGTCATCGGGGTTAGTGTAATTAAAGAATTTTTCTGACCATTATTGGTGTGAGACAAGACTCATATTGCTTTGGTTACTGCAATCGGATTTGTTGCCTTTCATTGAGAGATCGAGTTATGATTAATCTACGCACGTTATAGTCCGGGGAAGTAAAGTGATTTATGCTTTTAGTGGCTGTCGCTCCCCCACCACTGGGTAGCCATCAATTTCTCACGGGTAATGATTTGAAGAACATTGATATGGGGGTAGTCTGGCCACTACAGTACTATCAAAGAAGTGTAGATGGATATCTATGTAGATCTACAGGGTCAAGTGTGTTATGTGTTAAGCGCGCTGATGGCATTATTCCGCTTCCTTGGAAGTTTTTCATAAGGTGTTTTTCAGTTGTTGGGGAAATGGCCTCATAGCTAACTAAAGTAATACTTGGCTCCTCAGTGTCAAGCAATACTGTGTTCAAAGTTTAAGATTTTTTTCGAAAGCCTACAGATATTGTAAACTGATTTTGTGGTGTAAATCTTACAATTGACAAGTGACGAGTTCGTACATGACTGTGTACATGATCTTTAGTTAGTTTCAGGTTGAGTTAATCAGGAAGTGCGGTTGTGTAATTTCAGTGTTTTCTGTAGTCAGCAATTTTAAGAAGAGAGACGTTTCCTTTTGGTTGTGAATTTGTGAAGTGGAATGATTCCTGTTCATGTCGAATTGAATAACAGAATGAGTCATCTGTGTTTGAGCTTTCTTGCCGACAGGTGGATACTTTCACAACTGGTGAATTCTGCACGTTGTAAAAGAAGGGCTATATGGTTTTGGCAAGACACAGGGATTAGATAATTAGTGATTAAGGTTTTTAGAGTTTGGTAAATTAAGTATTAATTAGCAAAGGTCAGGTAAATTAGCAATTAGGTAACACAATGAGTAAGGTAAATTAGTGTTAGGTGCAAGTTTTAGGCAGATTGGGATTTCAGATATCCTGAAGAATGAGCCTGACTAGCGTGACAATGGACACTCGGTCGTGGACGTTACTATTGTTCCGCTTTTTGGAAGTTAGGATTTTCCGTAATATACTTTTTTAGGAGTATGTTCAGTGGAAGACTTTTAGAAGAGAAAATGGAAGAGTTGTGGCGTTTTGTTGAGATGGAGGGTGTTGAGACATTATATCCCCGCGGTGAGGATCTCCGCAAAAGGGCGACAAAAGCCTTGCGAACTTCTGTGGAGAGATGTTGGAACGATTATCGTGATTTCTGCAGTCAGGCCCTGTACGCTGACCTTTCTCTGTTTTGAGTAGCTACAAATTTCTAGGTATTTGTAGCATTCACGTATCTGATGACCGATCTTATTACAAAAAATCACAGACGAGGGTCGTACGATCAACAGAATCTTGGTTAGGTCTTTTAGGAGTAAAAGCTCGATTATTTTCATGTGGGGAATATTTATGAGGAAGATCGCGAAAAGGGTGACGACCACTGCGATTGTTTAAAGAAGAGTTGTGATAGGTTATGTTCTTAGAAGAATGTGACTTTTTAGAAGAATTTTGAGTGGAAACCTTGGAAGGGTAATTAGTATTTTGTATGTTCTTTATTGAATATTCTGTGTTCTCTGGATATATGAATGGGAAATTTGAGAAATCTTTGTTATGGATGTATAGGAATTCAGCATACCCCACGATATCTGACCAAGGAGTACGCCAAATTTCTTTTTTTTTTTTTATTGAGTTTTTTTTTTTTTTTTTATGTACTCTCTAACACCTTGTTCTATGTTTGTAGAGTAGGCCCACATAAAATGCCAGTTCGGTAGAGATTCCGTGTCCACTCATGTCCTAATACCATGATGAGGCATGAGTATGCCAAGCCTTTCAAATCGGTCAGCAAACAAACGAATTACTCTCATTTTTGTAACGGCGGGCAGATTGAAATGTATGAAATAGAGATTCCTTCCTTTTTCTCTCCTCCTCCTCATACCATTGGATGAGGGTCTCTCGAACAGAGAAATAATCTCTATCATCCTTGGTGACAAGACGATAGACATTAAGGAAGTGACCGTCAAGTTGTCTGCCGAGTAAATTTAACCATTTGTGATATGCTGTGGGATAATGAAGTTGGCAGTAAGCCTCAAAATCCGCTAAATAAGTTAGGAAATTCTTACCATTATCTAGTGTATATGTCCCAGGGTCTACCCCTTTAAGATTATGTGAATTCTTAAGTAAGGAATTCAAGTGTAAGATGGCTTCTTCCATCCTATCGATTTTTTGTTTTATGATGGGACCTGAGTACATATCAGTGTTTGTTTTTGATCTTGAGTAAGAATTTTGGTGCAATGGAAAATTATGCTTAGTGTTACGTGGGTACGACTTTGACTTATGTGGCATGTGTGGAGGATATGAACGATGTGAATCCTCCATATTGTAAGAAGAATGATGTGATGGTTGAGGACCATGTAAGTTCTGTGAATATTGTGATGGGTGACGACCATTTTGGGAATCGATATTTTGGGGATAACTAACCAAAGCTATTGCCTGTTCATGGTCAGCATGTCTTTGAAAATTATGGTTAAAGGTGAGCAAATCCCTATCTGAATCTAAAAGAGTAGTTTCCTCATGAATGGGAAAATCAATTAAATTAGTGGTAAGGATCTCTGGAGACTCACTCTCAGTTGATGCATCTGAGTGATCAACGTTTTTATAGTCCCCACGGGGATTGCTTTTGGCAGTCATGTTTATAAATTGGAGTTTATAGTTTTAATACAGCAACTATAAAACAATTATGCCTTTAGGTCTAATGTTATAGTTTTAATACACAACTATAAAGCAATTAAGTATTTAAATTACTTTTAGTTTTAATGTTATAGTTTTAATACAATATCACGGAGTTCTTTCAATTCTTGCAAAACTCATTCAAACTTAAGAAAGAATGTTTAAGTATATAATAAAGAATAATAAGACAGTATAGAAGATTTATAAGAATAATGTCTTTTAATTATACTGTTTTGTGAGGTTTGGCGATGAGTGATCTAAAATCACAATCCAGTGGCAAGGCAAGAGCACCGAACAAGACAGATGGTCCCTGTTCGGGCGCCACTTTTTATTTTCTTGTATTTATGTAGTGGAGACCAAGTGACGAGGGCATGAATAAGTACGGTCACTTGACCTCCAGATGAAAAAGTAATTAGTATTATCAAAATTAATATAAAATAAGTTAGAACCGTGAGAAAAGTAAAAAGAAATTATGCAATAATATCTACCTGGAGGAGATATGTAAAAGAGTCAATCAGACTTTCATTCTACTGGCAGGGTGCAGGAAAGAGGGACCATCGACTTGCTCCCAATGCTCCTGGTTTGTGTCAAATTAGAGAATAGATCACTTATAAGAGTAGTAAGAGGGGAGAATGAAAAAGGAGTAAAGAATAGATTTATTTTTCACATATATACAACAAAAGTAGTAGAGTTTATATAGTTAATTTTACATTCATCATGTATCCGGGATGAGTAAGGGGATAGCTATGATTACGAAGCAAATCAGACTCCAGTACTATTACGGAGTGTGTTTGCTTATATTTAAGATTAAATAATTATTAGAGTAAGGTGTAGTTGAGAAAGTTCCAGATACAAAAATATATTTAATTGTGAAACAATCTCAACGGGGACAGGGTAAGTAATAACTAGGTGGTAAACATTATTATTCTAGATTATGACTAGAGTTATAGTATATATTTATCTAAATTCAGACCTATGATTTAAGGTTTGTCTGAAGATTAGTATGTGAACCAATTAAAATTGAGTGTTGGCCAATCTTAATGTGAGCCAAGAACAAAAACTCTGGTTATGTTCCAGATTTAGGATCCGACAATAAGGACCACAATATAAGATGATACTTGAAAGGTAAATGAAATGATTCTGGGGGATGGCCTAGAATTAGGAACGGGTCTTGACCAATCTGGGACCTAAAAATAAGACTTCAGGAAACTGTCTTGAATGAAGATCAAGACAAAACCGGAAGTAAGACTGGAAAATAAGACTGGAAAATAAGACTGATGCTTGTATGAAGACAATGATTTGATCCAGGAACAAGACTGACAATTAAGACTGAAAAATAAGACCCTGTAAAAATTACAGGAATTAGCGTTGTGAATTGAATTTATTTAACCCTAGAACGGGTTGTTTGCTTTTTTGAAACTTAAACGGGTTTTCCGGTTTCACAAACCCCAGAGGAAAAAATACACTTAAAACTAATTAAACAATTTTTTTTTTAATATTTATGACACACATTTACTTCTTTAACATCTTTTCTAATGTATTTCACTGAAATTTTTAAAAAATAAAAAGTTTAAAGGTAAAAAAAAAGAAATAAAACTAAAAAAAGTGTTGAATTTTTAGTTACTTTATAAAAATAATAATAAAAAAAAAATCTCTAAGAATTGAAAAAAAAAATGCTTTTTTTGTGAGTGTTCTCATGGTTCCTTGTAACTTCAAAATGGTTTCCTTTCAAAATCAGTGATCTGTATAAAAGAAGACAAACAAATAGCCAATTTTTTTTTAGTCCCTGGGTTTTGAAAAACCCGCAAGCCGAACAGAACCTTAAATGGGGTTATGTTCGATAAGTCTTTCCAAAGTTTGTATCTTCACTACAAAAATATGCTGAATGCTCTCCAATATGATGAAACCCACCTCATGAACTATATCCATATGTAAATAGTAAGTCTATAAGCTAATCTATATATATATATATGAATATTATTATATATATATATAATATTATAAGTATATATACTATATATATAGTAGTATATATTATTATATACTATATATATTATATCTATCTCAACACACAGATTTTTTAAATGCAAATTTATCATTTAGTCAAAAAACAAAATTCGTTACACTTCAAAGAAGCACAGTGTGACTGCCTGCCAAACAATTCGCCTTTCGATTCGCCCCCAACTTTCTCACAGGGAGGGTGGAAGACAAAGTAAATAATCTGTACTATAATACTAACATATACGTGTAATAAATAGAATCAGCTACGTTCACGCATGCCCCTCATATGAGTAGATACATATTCAAGGTCACTAAAACTAAATTGACTATGCATTGAACATGACGATAACCGTCATATAATATATATATATATACTATATATTATGTGATATATATATATATACTTTCTCTTAATTACGTAATTTATTTGGTTATAATCAAATTATATTATTGTATTATATATTATAGTATATTATATAGATAGATAGTAGATAGATAGATAGAGATAGATAAATAGCAAATAGAGAAAAACCAGTTGATAATACTGTATAGGAATTCACCTAGATAGGTAGATAGATAGATCAATAGATAGATAGATATAGAGGTAGTAGAGATACGATAGATAGAAATAGGCTAGATAGATAGAATAGAGTAGATAGATAGATAGAGTAGGATAGGATAGATATGAGATATAGATAAAGTATAGATAGATAGATAGATAGAATAATGAATAGTATAGATAGATATGATACGATAGATAGATAGATAGAGTAGATTAGATAGATATATGATAATATTAAATTAAACCAACCTCTTACCACAAAGTAGGATAGATAGATAGATATGAATAGAATAGATAGATAGAGATAAATAAATAGATAGATAGATAGATAGAGATTATACGATATGAATAGATAGATAGATAGATAGATAGAAGATATAGATAGATAGATATACTGATAGATATGATATGTGATAGGATAGATAACGCACTTAGATACGAATAGATAGATATAGGATAGAATAAGATCGATAATAGGAGTAGAATATAGATAATATAGGTATGATAGATAAATTAGATATATAGATTAGATAGATGATAGAATAGATAGATAGATGATAGTAGATAGATAGATAGATAGATGGATGATAGATAGATAATAGATAGATAGTTAGATTACTTTTACACCTGTCGTATTTAGATAGATATATGATTTTATTATATATTATAATATTATATATATTTTATATATTTTAGCGTAGTATATATATATATATGTAGGTATACATATAGATATATATACTATATATATTATTATATATATATATATTATATATAACATATAATATATATATATTAATATATATACTGATATTATACAACATGTTTTTATAAGTCTGTGCCATAAAATTGGTTTCTGGGTGCATTAACCCCAAAATTACATCGAAAATTTAACCATTACTAAATACTAATAATCGCTTGTGTTAGTATATCCTCCTCCCAAGAACTCAAAACAGACACTAAATGACAATATTTTCTATCCGAAAAATCATGAGAATATCGGAAATTTTTTGCGATTTATCGATATTTAATTTATTTATGAATCACAAAAACCGGTTTTTGGGGTGACACTAACCCCTATGGTCTATGTTGTTAAAACTATGAGAAGCAGGAGTTAGCGCATCCTCCCCCCACAAACCCTCAACAGTCACTAAAAGATAATCGATATTGTTTCGGTCTATCACGCACCTATCGGTAATAATTTTGGAATATCGATTTTTTGCGACTCAGTGGGGTACGCCATACCCCAGGAACCCGTTCTAGGGTTAAGGCTTTTGACTATTAAACAAATTAATTAAAGGAAGTGCTTAAATATAAAATAAGAGAGAAATCTTACCCTAACGATAAGTACGTCGGTGAGGGGTCTTGCTTGAGGATGATTCGGGATAGGAAATCTTGGGTAAGTACTGGAAACAAGGGAATGAGGTGAGTACTTTCATACATGTTTTAACCCACAATCAAGAATGCGAAAGAATATCAACTACTAACCTGTGATTACTCTAATCATGTGTATATGGAAGTGTCCCACTATTCATAGGTACATCCGTGTTTATGTGGTTATGACCTCATATAATAACTGTTATTGTAACTTATATAGATACTTGGGTAAGTATTCAAAATATAAAAATATGTTAACATGAAATCATTAGGATGAATACTGAAAAGGGAAATACTGTTTTAGTTAACCATATATATAAAACCCAAGAGTAAATAATGAAAAAACAAAAAATAATATACATATGCAGTAACCTTAACAACAATGGGCTTCTTATTCCGGGTTACGGAATAAGTTTCCATTATGGTATTTTTTTACCATTTTAACCACACTACATCCTATATATAACTTATAACTAAGTGAATGTTTTTACCTGGACTCCACAATCACCCTTACACTCTTCCCCACTAAGCCTAAGACCCCACTAAGCCTAAGACCCCATAATAAATATATATTATATATACTAGTTATATTATATATATTATATATATATTATTATATATCTAATAGTACTATAATATATATATATATAGTATATATATATATAAATGATTAAATCATTAATTTTAATAAGGAAAAAGAGAGAGGAGAGAGAGAGCAGAGAGAGAGAGAGAGAGAGAGAGAGAGATGAGAGCAGGAGAGAGGAGAAGAGAGAGAGAAGAGAGAGAGAGAGAGAGAGAAGAGGAGAGAGAGAGAGAGAGAGAAGAGAGAGAGAGAGAGGAGAGAGAGAGAGAGAGAGAGAGAGAGAGAGAGAGAGAGAGAGAGAGAGAGAGAGGAGAGAGAGAAGAGAGAGAGAGAGGAGAGGAGGAGAAGAGAGAAGAGAGCAGAGAGAGAAGCAGAGAGAGAGGAGAGGAATGAGAGAGAGAGAGAGAGGATCGCTATAGAGAGCGGAGGAGAGAGGAGAGGGAGGGCAGAGAGTAGAGAGAGAGAGAGGAGAGGATGAGAGAGTAA
>JABUQX010058993.1:0-19224 GCA_015478945.1 Trachelipus rathkii | reverse complement strand
AATTACACTACGTTCTATCACGGGTTCAGAATTTTACCAGATGGGTACAATAATTTATGACTTAACTTTACAGGCGGAAACGCATACCAGTTTTAACGTTAGTATAGTCATATTGACAACCTTTGTTGGTTTTGCTACACCTTTCTTCTAAGGTACAAATTCCTAGAATAAACCAAGAAAAACTACAAAACAAAACAAAATACAATTGAAGTAACAACAAATAACTTACTATCCCCATACCACTTAGCCACCAATAATCCTACCAAAAGAAATCCCCCGCAGACAGCATAACATACGAAGATAACCCATACCAGAGACTAAGCCCTCTATCGGAGACATTTTACTCCTTAAACAATCTTTTAATTATACTGACGTTTCCTTATAATTTATCTACTTTAGAGGACACAGAACTAGCTCCTTCCTTATTCTAAATACACGCTTTCTGTTAAAGCTTCTTCCCCCCGCTCATACTTCTCCTCCTGACAATTTTTTCTGTCCACAGAGAATACCTATATCAGCAACTTTCTTTTTGCTGGTAGTGTACTGAGTTCGGCCTCCGATGGCCAAATTCTCTTGGACATAATAAATATGAGCGCCTCTTCCCAATTCCTTAATCAAAATACCGTCCTAACCAGGGCTAATCCTATTATATAGTTCTTGGCGAGCCCCTCCAAACGGCCAATGTAAATTTTGGCCACTTCTTCCAAAGGTTTAACTCCAACTCAACTTAGAAGATACTTTTCAAAACAACTCGTCAGGAATCTGGTCCAAAAAACAATGAGATTGCATGTACCACAATTGCAGATCCAGATCAGTTAGAAAAGTTTAATTATCTGATGCATGACCTACAGAATGTAATAGCCTTAGAAGATGATGAAGTTCCCATTTGTCCGTTAACTAAATTTCCGACACAACTTAAAGAAAACGCCCCAAAGGTACTGTACCGCCACAGTACCGCCTACCCCATAAATAACTTGACCCAGCATAGACGTTGGGTCAAGTCCGACCCAACAAATGGATACATCAGACCCATCAGTAATCCCCACTTTAATCCACTGCTCGTCATTCCAAAGAAGAACTCCTCAACTCCAAGAATTGTGGCCGATTACAGGCACATTAACGCACCTACGGTGCTAGACCGCTTTCCCCTGCCTTGTATTGCTGACATCCTCTCTACGCTGGGAAAATCCAAAATTTTCAGCAGTCTCGATCTTCTCGACGCTTACCATTGTCTTTGGAAATCGAGGAAGAGACACAACCGTTACTAGCCTTCCGCACTCCGCGAGGTCAGTATGCACCAACAAGACTCAATTTTGGTTTGTCCAATGCACCCCCAGTGTTCGCAAGGACAATGAAAATGGTGTTGTCTCACCTCCTAGGTGACGCGTGCAGAGTCTTCTTGGACGATGTCTTAATACTTGGGAAAAATTAAAAGAACATTTCGGTAACTTAGAGAAGGTTTTCCAATCTTTTAGAAAGAAAAGATGAAGATCAAACTTGCTAGATGTACAGTTATCTCCGAAAACAAGCCTCCTTATTTCTGGGTTTGTTAAAATTTCCCCAAGACGGAAGCTCACCTGACCCCTAAAACTCCAGACTCTTACTACATTCAAACCTCCTACTAACGTAGCAGAAACCAGATCTTGTTGGTTTCCTTGAAAACTAGCTTAATCATGATCGACTCCTACTCCGTCCTTGCCAAACCTATAACAAAATTACTACAAAAGAACTGCAACATGTTTCTGGGGACGCGACAACAAAGCAGTTCTTATCTTAACAGATAAGTTGTTACTCCAAACCACAATTGAAGATTCCCTGATTACTCCAAGGAATTTTATATCAACACTGATGCCTCTAACCTATGGGCTGCAGGTGCGTCCTAACCCAATTAGACGAGAATGACAGAAGAAAAGCATGATCCTTTCATCTCCAGAGCACAAACAAATCCGTAACGCTAACTATTAAAACTACTCGAACAGAAGGCATTGGCCATTAGTCTTTGCTTGCAAGTTTCAAAAAGACGGTAGTTCGTTACTCCACTCTACACATTATCACGGATAACACGCGGTTGATTCACCTTATACGTCACATAAAACATGACAGGACGTGTTAGAAGTATGGAATTCTATTCATCGGCCCACTTTAATCCAACTTATTTACAAACAAGGCCAACTAAATATTATTCCGGACTATTTAAGAAATCCTCCTCCTCCTTGTTCTTATTCTTTTGCACAAAATACGGTACTCCTTACTGGAACCATCCCTTTGACTAAAGAAAATTTTGTAAATGAACAAAAGACATGTAAACGCCTTAAAACCCTCTATGAATATGCAAACCCATCATTTCTCATAACAAACCTCTTTCCGAACAAGACACTCTTGCTGACACTTACCCCATGTTCTAATCGATGACATTTGCATTATGCAACACAGCTGGACGTGATTCCTTATCCACAGTACCAGACACATTTAACACTTTTTTCCCCCCCCCCGTCATCGACACACTCATGCCTCCTTAGCAGCGGGACACTTGCGGAAACGCAGAGAACCGATTTAGATTCGGAGAAGTTTAATTTTCCCCAAATTTCATTACACTTACAAAATTGATTATTGTACTTACATGGCCTTCCTGCCAAAACATTAAAAGGTAATACTCCCAAAAACGGCCCCCATAAAACGCATTACCCCCTCCCTTGCCCTTTTCCTTTTCACCTACATATTGACGTCAATATGAAGGGGATTGCAAAATTACACTATGTAAATATGCCTTTGCATGAAAGACTCCTCATTAGCTAGGTATGGGTTGAAACTTGTCCCCTAAACACATTACTACCCAAAGACATGCAAGGCTATCCCTAGGAGGGTAATCTGTCGCGCCATTTCTACTCAGAGGTAATTATTTCCGTCGCGCACCCGGAACTAAACCTCCCAACTTTTTAAAGAGATACGTGCCCAGAATGGCGATACAAGGCCAGACTTGACATAGTTGTGCGACGACGACCCAGAGTAGGGGCCCCCCAATTTGGGCGGGCGGGGAGACGTTTTTGCGGCCGGGGCGCGGTCGGCCGACTCAAAAAAAAACAAATAGAAGAAGGAACAAAAAAAATAGGAAGTAAGCCATTATCACGCACATATGTGTCAACACCAATCATAATGACTGGGGTCAATACATTCCATTCACACAAACTGCCATAAATTCAACCTACCATTCCGCCATCGGTACTTCCCCACATTTCCTCCTTTACACTTACAATAAACGCCTTCCTTGGGACCTTCCAAACTATTCCTCCCCTTTTACTTCTACACAACCACCCCGTAAGTACATAAATGATTTTGTTGATGAAATAGCCGAGCGAGCCCACTTAATTAGAGTACCAAGCTCGTGACATTATACAGGCAGAACAGAAAAAGCAAATCCTAAAAACAAACTACCTAAATTGGTGCTAGCAAATGAAAATAGGCGATTACGGTTCACATCTGAACGTCCTAAAGCCTAAACAAACCCCAAACTTGCCATTAACTAATTCCTGTATAGATCCTACAGTTGTTCCTGATAACAACTTCGTTACCTCCAATGTTTAAATTCTCAAATCTCTAGTGTCCACAGGATAACGTAAAAATATCTACAAGTTAACAAATAATTTCAACCCCTTTCCCAACAACAACCCAACGGCGACCTACATACAAAAGAAACCCTATGTCAAAACAAATTCAAAAATTACAATTCCCCCAACAACCCATACGAAACATACCACATACGCCCCACCAAACACAATATACCACATACGCTCCACCAAACACAATATTACCTACACAAACAACACGACCACAGTCACACAACTACCCAAACTCCAGTCTACACATACCTTCCCTGTACACCGACGAAATTACAACAACGACAGTTATTGCCCATGAAGAAACTAACACACAGAACAAATTTCTCCAACACCATACAGACCTCCTTTGCTACAAAGACAACAAATACCACCGGAAGAACCCACTTCCCATGAAGCATCCTCCCATGCACATATAAGATCACCTATGAAAGATTTCCAAATCTTATCTTCTCCTCCAAAATTACCACCTTTACAAAGACTTACATCACCACCACCCCTCCCTCCTAGATTTTCCTTAGACGAACCTCCAACCTTACCCCCTAGAGCCCCTTCTCAAGAAACAGTCCAACCACAACCCCCTACTTTAGCAGAAATATCTCCCCCCACCCCTCCAGACACCAGGGTTAATGATCCATCCTACAGACCTTCCTTAACATTCAGAAACCCTGACATCCCACACCCCATGCAATTACGAAACAGACAACAACCTGTTACTATTATGAGAGGACAAAGAGAATATATTTTACCTCCTAAACAAACTTTTCCTACAGGTAGAGGTCATCCACCTCCAAGACCTCCCCCACCAACTTAAAAATTTTCTTTTCTTTTCTCCCCCAGGGGAACATCACATATTTGAAAACATATGTGAAGCATAATAACATCTTTGAAACAAACACCATCAAAGACATTATTTTTAAGAAACTATCTCCAACATTTCTAAAGAGGTAAATTAAAATTAAAACCAGAAAATTTTTAAAAAGACAAAGAAACATTAATTAAAAACTTTATGAACCAGTTAAATTATATCTTAAATATTAACAACACAATCAAGTTCAATACTTTTAACTTATTTTATAACTTAAATACCAACAACATAATCGGTTTAATAGTTTTCATTTATTTAATAACTTAAATAGTAACAACATAATCAAGTCCAATATTTATCATTTATTTTATAACTTGAATACTAACAACATAATCACCCCAAAAAGAAATTTATCATAACATAACCTTTGAAACTGCATTCCCAAATCTCAATTCTCACATTCATTCGATACTTTAAAACTAACACTATCCTTATCCAAATTAAAAATTTCATTTACATCGATCCCAGTACTCTAACATCGAAAATAAGATAATTCATATGAAAAGCATATTCTTTTTTTTTTCTCACGAGCCGGGTCTATTTTGCAACATCATTTTCATTCAATTGCAAAGATACCTTTTTCATTAAAAATAGTTAAATAATTTTTAATTCAAATGCTCAAGCAATTCTCTCATTTTCGAAATTTTCAAATCCACGTGTTCAAAGTACATTAAAATAACATGAGACGCCCGAAAGCCAAAGTTCTATTTTCAATATTTTGTTTTTTTTAGTTTTCTAACCCAATTTTCATTAGATTTTTTTCATTTATATACCGTTTAGCTCGTTATCTAAAAACACATTCATTAAACTTGGTCATTAATAAATCAAACGAACTTTAAACGAATATTAAGAAATTACCAACAATCATTTTTTTTAAAGGCTGAAAGAATGAAATTTATTTATAGGCTCAAAGAATGGAGTTTCCCAAACTGGTTCCTTTCTTTTTCATACAACAAACTATTTATTAAATATTTATATAAGATGCATTTAAAAAGTCAAAATCCGATAAAAAAAAAAATAATAATAATTTACTGAATAAAACTTGATAAAATCTCGTTTTAACAAAGGATTTTTGAAAATGCATTACAATAGAAACAATCATGATTTGGAGACACGTGGGAACGAAGGAATTTTGGAAGGTTTCGTTCATCTCTCATCGATTATTTATTTTATTCATATTTACACACGTAATAACCTTAACTCGTTAGTCACATGTTGAATATTCCAAATTTTTTTTCCTTACCTATTTTAATGATTTAAACAAAACCTTATTAAAGATAAAACATTTTGAAACCAGATATTGGCGTCTTCTTGTGGGAATTTCGCTCAGTCTCCTAAGCATCTAGTCCATTCGACACCATTTTTAAAATTGGAGTGGCTTTGAGAATATAGAGGTGGAGGTTGTCTTAAGTGGCGGAAATTTATTCTGACAAATAAGTGATAACAAAATAATACCCAATTGTTTTTTTTTCGGTGGTTGTGAAATTATTTAACAAATCAATTTAAGATGTGCGTACCTTTCTTTATATACCGTTTGATTCTTGGTAAGTTAGAACTTTATTTGAGCATGATTTATTAATCTTGAGCTTGTGTGTGTGTGCCGCGCACGTGTTAGAAGGCATAACGAGGACCTAAGCTCCTTGTTCAGGGGCCAAGTATGCTCGCGATTGTAGCTCATCACTATTGTAATTGGATCACCATAATTATAGTTGTTAATAATAATAACTATATAAATAATTATCCGTAATTATTTAAAAATATTTTATTAAAAATGAATAATTTTATATAGTAGTAAGGAATTATAAAATACTTTCATTAATGGTTATAATGGCAAAATTAATTATCAATGACCGTAATATGATATTTCGGCGTGCCGGGCTAAATTGTCAACAATAATAAATAATAATTAAATAACGGGCATAGGTATTAAGATCATGAACAAAACATAATAGAATAATAATAATAATTTATAATACATAAAGAATAATCAAGTTGATTTTTACTAAAAAAATTATATAAAATACTTATTACAATTAATATAATTTTAATCGACCAAATTAAAAAAATAATTTTTTTTAAGTAATTTTAAGGCTTTTAATATTAGTATATATGTAATTATAATATGATGATTGTAATAATAATAATTATACTATAATAAATATATAAAAAAAATAAAAAAAAAGAAATTAATATAATTTTTATATTGATGGGTTATGACTAATTAAAATCATATACTAATAATATAACTATCTTATTAATTTTAATGATTTTAATCATTTTAAATTTAAAGTTGGTGTGTATTAATCTATTAACATTTAAAGTAAGTTTTCCAGTTGCAGAAGTTATACTTTTACTAAATAACTTCTAATAATAACAAATAACATTTTAATAATTATTAACGCTCATAATATTTCTCGTTACGTGCCAATATTAATATTGCAATTTATGGAATTAAAAACTCAGCATTTCGTATTTTCTATAAAATATTTTTTTTTTTGCAACCATATAACTATATATGTTCTTTTCACCCCAAATAATTCTAAAGAGCATCTTCCAATAATCAGAAGTTTGTTTTGAACTTTTTTGAGATCCTTACGTTCGGGCAAAATCATTTCCCTCTCGTCATTTTTTAAAACTTAACATAAATGTCCAGCACCTGCACGTCTCACAGAGGCAATATTCTGTAAATATCGGATAAGAATTTTAACGTATTTGAACTGCCGGCGGACCTTGATACTGGCAATAGGTAATTTATTAAACTATGGTTTTAGAAATCTTTATTTTAGCTGACCCGGTAAAATTTTAGCATATGTGGACTTAAGTTTTATTTTAAGCAGCATGATAGATCTAAACATGTTCATTGTCATATTTATTTAAGCTGCCCTGTAGACTTTCTGCGCCTATTTTCATATTAGTTTCGTTTTAACATGCATGGTAGATCGGACCTTAATTTTATTGCATATTTCATTTTAGTTTTCATTTTTGAGGCACGGTAGAGGCGAACCTAATTTTATTGTATATTTTTATTTTTTTTAAGCTGCATTTTAGATTTTAGAGTTAACTTTATCGTATATCTTTCTTTTTTTTTCTTCCACCATTTTTAACGCCCACTTATTCTAATCTCTTTTCGGAATTTTTCCATTCTGAGCATGGCACGTCACTACAGATACTTCTCCCTTCGTAAACATTAGTTTCTTTTGGGGATTTTAAATTATGTATAGTTTTATTTTTTTTAGTTCTTTTTTTTTTTTTTTGAGGACATAAAAAATTATATTATTTATAATTTTTTTCCCTGCCACGTCCAAACTCTTTTTAATTACATGTTATTTTTCTTTTTACTCCTCAGGCGTGGTAGTAGGTGGTTTATCCCTTTCGCGTTAATAAAGACATTGCCGATCAAGCGCCTGTAAATTTCCTACTAAAAAAGTAGAACAATATATATATTATATATATCTATATATATATATATCATATCTATATATATATATTATTATATATATATAAATTAATTATAATATATAGATATATATATATATATATATAATATATATAGATATATATATCATAAATATATTATATATTATATATATTGGGTCAGTTGCAGGACCAAAGGCTCTGCCAGACGGAAGACAGTTTAAGATGCTGCTATGTCTCTAATTGACCTCACCAGTCTAGAGTCTATTTTATGTTAATTTTAAAACTGCTTTCCATTTTTGTTTTAAAATTTGTGCTAGAAATGTTCTAAAATTTTCAAGAAATAGGAGAGCGAACTCTCTACCACCTACTTTAGTGAAGTAATTTGAACATATCATTGCCTGGATCTTTCAAACATCAAAAGAATTTCTTTTAAGAAAAGAACCGTATTTACGAGGAGTTGATTTGTCTATACGGATTTTCGTGGACACAACGATGCAGATAATCCATGCCCCTGTGCTTAGCGTGTGGTGAAACGCCAAGCCATGGTACCTAGCAAACTTAGAGACATCTTGCTACGAAGCACCCAGGTGTATCCCAGAAACCTGGCTCATATTTTTCAAGGCTATTAGGAAATCAAGAAAAAGTTGGTAATAGAATGTTGAAGAGATTTACCACAAGTGACGCTCCTCTCGCAGTTTCATTTAAAGTTGCTGAACTGCTCGCCAAGAAAATGAAACCTCATACAGTTGTAGAGGATATAATTTGCTTTACAAATAGATAAAAGTACTGATATTACAGCCAAAAATCAGCTTCTTGGATTCTGTAGATTTATTGACGTAACATATATCCATGGAGCAGCTTTCTGTTTTGCAAAAGTTGGAACAACTGAGTACGGGGCCGATATTTCGCTTCCGGTCCTCTTCCTATCTCAATAACATGTCTTTCATGACACGACGTTTGCAATGAATGTACCTTGATGGATGCCCATCAAGACAGGAAAGCCATTTGATAGGATTTATTGCGACCAGCTTTACAGGAAAATGTATCATTGAAAATAACTCACTGCTTTCTACACGGAGAAGCGCTAGTAGGGAAAAATTGTGGTGAGCAGTTCGCTGAAGTTATAAAATCAGGTTGTGAGATGCATTAACTTACATTAAATCGCCGACCTTTGAAGTGAAGACCTGAAATGTTGTTGAAATGATATGCACCTATATCTCGATTATTATCTCGTGGTTAGGTAATGGGACGCGCGTTTCTTACTCCTCAAAGAACTAAAAATGTCTTTGAGAAAGAGAAACATGATGCATTTTCCAGGTGCTGCAAAATGATGATTGGTGTTTACAGCTGTTATATCTGTCAGATATATTTAGTAAACTAAATGTATTAAATACTTCATTACAGGGACGACAAGAACAACAGTTTCTTCAACCAATGAAATGAAAGGTTTTATGAGAAAGGTAACTTCTTGGAAGTCTGCAACTGAGAAAAGTGATTTTTCAAATTTTCCATCCATTTATTCGAATGCAATGGCCGGGCAAAGCTAAAAGAACCTCATTCTTGATCATTATATCAAAATTACAAGATACAGTAGATAAGTACTTTCCTTCTCTTTCTGTTAAGAATCTGGAGTGGATTGTTTCCCCATTTCATTTATTGTGACCATTGCAGAGAAAGCTTGTTCACAAAAGTATGATGTTGAAAATGGCAAAAGGAAACTTGTGGCTTTTTCTACGTGAAGGTTAGATACCTCCTTTTGTATGCATAAGCCCAAAAAATCGCCGCTGATAAGCTCTGGTCTTCTCAAGTTTAATTTTCAGTAAAGAATCAGCGCAGAGATCATTAAATTCGTCTCTTTCAGTGGCTGTGAAATTTTTGGTATGCGTTTCCAACGAATTTATGATCTCGCGCTGATTCTTTACTGCAAAATTTAAACTTAGAAAAGACAGACTTTACCAGCGGCTTGATTTTGGCTTAGCCCATACAAAAGGAGTATCCTACCTAGTATAGAAAAAGCCACAAGTTCCCTTTTGCCATTTTCAACATCTTACTTTTGTGAACAAGCTTTCTCTGCAATGTCACAATAAATGCAAACAAGAAACTAGATTGATTGAATGCTCAGAAAAATGTGACTGTTGCTTACGTTATGCACATTCAGAGTAAATACAATAGATGTGCTCCAAGCGTAAAGCTTTAGAAATTTCCCAGAAACGATTTTATCACAAAGGTCTTCTTGAAATTTGTCATAAAAGGAATGTTTTATAGTATTTTAATTGAAGGTATCTTAAAAAGTAATATTATATTATTTATTATTATTATTATTTTATTATTATTATTATTATTATTATTATTATTATTATTATTATTATTATTATTATTATTATTATTATTATGATTATGATTAAAATTAATTTATTCTGATTCCCTTATGTTCTTATTGACAGTGTTTTTTTGGTTTTATTACCGCAAAATTCCACAGCCTTAAATAGGTGCCATGAATTACAAAAGGTGGGAATCACTGTGGGTACTTAACTTGCAGTCAGCTGTTCATACGCATGTTTGTAGTTTAGTTTTGTTTTACTATTGGTCGGTTCATTCCCATTGGCATGCATTGAGGCTAGTACAGAGAGGTTCGATCGAAAAAATGTTCGTTTAATTTTGGGGACAGAGAGAACGTTCTCGCTTGGATTTTACTAGGTGTTGGATGTGTTGTAAGAGTGACGTGGCAATACTGTATATAAAGGGGTCTTCAATAATTACTACCGATTTTCTTGCATATTAGTGTGAGCACCGTATACTCAGGTGTAGATATATCACGTGGGCAATATTTTGAAATCATTTATTATTTTATTAATTCTTGTTTAATATTTTAAAAGTAAAGGTTGGTTAATATTTTATATGGTATAAAATATCGTGTTTTATGTTATTAGAGTGTTTACCATTTATTTTTAAAAGTGTTAAGGCGTTTGAAATTTTAACTTGTGCTCCAGGTGATTTCCAGTTTTTACTGGAAGTGGATATTATGGTATTTTATTTTTAGCGCAAAGCGATTGTAGTAAGTGGTTTGTTTACATTTTATTTTAACATTTTAATATTTTGGTAACGATATTTTTAATAGAATATTTTCTTTAATATTAAAGTTAACAGTAATATTAAATATTTCATTTCCTATCAATATTTAATATCGTCAATATTTTTTTTTTTTTTTGCGCTCGTATATGATACCTTGTGATTTACTATCTGTTAGCACTTTCGTAAACCGTGGGATATCATATCACTTGTTGCTTTAGCTATGTTTTAATATTTAATAATTAATATTTAATATTAAATATAAATAATATATATTCTAACAGTAAGTTTTGAGTCATAACATTTATATAATATTTTACATATAAAGAATATTTTGTTTTTTTAACAAAGATATATTTATGGTACAGGATGTATTTATTTTTTTCTTAAATTAAATATTTGTAAATATAACCTGCCTGTCAATCACACAAAGCATTTCTTTTATCTCAAATAATAATTTCATTATTAATTTGGTACTTTAAAAAGTACTATTTTTGCTTTGACTAATACAAAAAGAACCCGTCAAACATTTTTGTACTTTCATCTCGAGCATTGAGGATTGCTGTCTTGGTAAGTCAGAATATTATATATTAGAGTCAATAAGGTTTATTTAATCATTGGTGCTATCAATTTGGTTGAGAAGTTACTGCCATTATTTGTGTGTAAACTTTTATGTTCCCTTTGCATCATCTTCGAAAAGGGGCCTGGCCGTGATATCATTTGATTCAAGATTTATTTTGCAAGTAAGTTGATGTTGTAGCCGTAGCATTACATATATATATATATATAATATATATATATATATATATATATATATATATATATATATATATATATATATATATATATATGTTATATATATATATATATTATATATATATATATATATATATATATATATATATATAATATATATATATATATATTATATATATATATATATATATTATAAATATATATAATAAATATATTATATATAATTTTATATTATTATATATATATATATCATATATATATATACTATATATAATATATATATATATATAAATATATATATATAATATATATATATAATACTATATATATATATATATATATATATATTATATATTATATATATATATTATGGTATAATATATCAACCTCTCATTGTTAGAATAAATAAAAATTTTATTGATTTTTCTAGAAATTCAGGAAGAAGATCCCCATGCAAATTCAAGCAGCAATTGATATCTCTTAAATGAAGCAACTTGAGTAGCATGACACGAAACTTCATAAATCAGGTAGGTTGTAAAAATCAAAGGTGCATCAAGTGGTTACACACTCAATTTGCAACAAGTACCAACTTCAATTCAATAGGGAGAGTAGTAAAGGTTATTGCTGGAAAAAGGAGAACATGGCACATATAAAGCAAACAGCAAACAAAACAAACAATCAAAAGAACAAACCCTACAATGTGATCAAATTTTGATCAAACAACTAAATAAGTTTGCTTTCATTAATTATATATACTTATTAATAGACTAATAGTACACAGTTTCTTAAAGTTAACAGAAGAAAGGTTTATCACAATTCACAAATACGTATTTTTTTTTTTTTAAGTTAAAATAACCTATAAGTTTTTATCAGATTTTTTGAATTTTAAGTGAATCATTGATATCACCAGTTATTTGTATACTTCGAATCTTTAATACATCTTCATCCTCATCGTTTATTTCGATATACAGCGACAGGGGCATTGATCTCAATCGATAGGTTTTTGCCTCCAAAAAAATTGGTCACTCGAACTGCATATGCAGAAAGTGCTTTCAGTCAAGCCTATATGAATATATATATATATATAATATATATATATATATATATATATATATATAATATATATATATATATATATATATATATATATATAGTATATATATATATATAATATATATATATATATATATATATATATATATATATACTGTATATATATATATATATTATATATATATTATATAATATATATATATATATAATATAATATATATATATAATAATATATTATATATATATATATATATATATATAATAGATATATTTATAATAATTATATATATATATATATATATATATATTTATATATATATATTATATATATATATAATATATATATATTATATATATATAATATATATATATATATATATAATATATATATATATAATATATATATTATATATATATATATATATATATATATATATATATTATATATAGTTAGTGATGGCAGTGTTTGAGCGTTGCCGTGCTTTTCGATATGAAGGACTAAAGGTATAGGTCTGAAACTTGGAATATAAGCTATGTATGGGATAAGCTCGAAACCGTGTAAATTTCAAGTCTGTAGGATGTATATAGAGGGGGGTCACCCCCGAGAGCGTAGCCGCTACGCCCGCGTTTATACCCTTTTGGCTTTCCAAACCCGAGATTGAGTTAAGCCTAACGAGAGTTAGGCTCGAGCGTGATGACGTAATCTCGTCGCAGACGAGATTACGTCAGCGCGTGAGCGCGCGCGTTCGCATACACATACACATTATTATTATTATTATTATTATATCGAAGATTCGATTTCCGAAGGAAATCGAATCTGAGTCGAAAAACGATTCCTGTAAGGAATCGTTTTTTACGCACTCCGACTTTGCCATCCGCCGCGGTTTCTTCTTCGCATCCTGTTCTGAGTCCAATATATATATCTATGGAGGTTAGAGTTATCATATCGTGCTAAAATTTGGAGGGGTGTTAGGGGGTGAGGCAACCTTATTGTATACGAAGTTACGTCCCCGATGGTCTCCCCGAAGGGGACCCCACCCCCCTAAAAAAAATTTTTTAAATGGCCGTAGAAGACTGAAACTTGGAGACAGGATAGAGAAGTCGGAGTCGGAGACGGAGTTGGAGTTGGATTCGGCTTCGGAGTCCAGGGACCCCCACCGGAGGGGGGTCCCCCTTTGAAAATAGAAGAAGAAATGCATGGAATGCAAAACAGAGGAAGGAGGAGGAAAGAAGAAGAAAGGAAGAAGGAGGAATGAGGAAGGAAGAAGAAGAATGAGGAAGGAGGAGTAGGTGAAGGATTCAGAGTTGGTAGTGGCACCGGTGCTGGAGCCGGTGCGGTGCTGAGTTAATAAACATTCGTATAACAACAATGTTGGTGTCTTTATATATGTTATTGGGTCTGTAGATTTCGAAAATAATGGTTTCAGAACCATCAAGAAAATAAAAAAAAAAAAAATAATAATAAAATTTCTTATTCTTTTTGTTTATAACTTACAAATTTACGTTTTTACACACCCTAAATCAGTAAATCAGTAAATCAAACCACCATCCACCCCCTATTCTGCCATCCTCCTGTCCATCCTTGATCTATTGATCTATTGATTCAAGTCACATTTCGTGTATCATTTGTGATAAACATAACATAAAATCAAGTTCTTTATACAAAGATCAAACAATATATGCTGACGTAACAAAGTTTTCACATTAATAAAGCTTACTTAGCATCATCTGAACTATGAATATAACCCGCAATGACAAACCCAGCCCATCTTAAACAGGAATAAACGGTTAACATTAACAAAGTTTCACACCTAACAACAGTAAAACAACTAACAATTCATACAAAAACGTAACTTATTCACACTTTGTCAAGCATGTCTCTAGCATAACGATGTTAATTTTACATTAACATGGTAATATTTAACTAAAATTTACCATACCCTTGTGTAATTATCATACAGACCAGCAAAAGTATGCTAACATGACAAAGTTTTCCTATTAATAAAGTCAACATAACATTGCTAGAACTAAGAATATAATATACAACGACAAACCTGATACATCTTAAGTAAGAATAAACTGCTAACATTAACAAAGGTCCAAACTTATCAACAGTAAAAGTAACTAACAAGACTCACAAAAAACATAATCCATTCATACTTTATCAAAATATCTTCCAACAATAGTAATATTTTACAAAAATTTAGCATAACCGTACCTAACCAGGCATAATACCAATGGGTAAAGACCAAACAAGTAAAGTTTTTACTCTCTTAAAGCTTAAAACGTATGAACATTACATACTAACACACCACACACACCACACACACACACAACACACACACACACACACACAACACCAGACGAATAAACAGCCATCATCATCAATGTAGTCAATAAATCGAACATACGAGAGAAGTAAAACAAGTTTTCGTATTTTATAACATGTAATTTTCATTGAAAAAATGTGTATATAAATACATAAAAATCATATAAATACATAAAAAAAATAAGTTTATTTTAAGATATATTAATTTCATCTGATCAGCGAACTAGGATTCAAGTTGAGTTAGCTTTATATATCTCTCTTAAAGATTCAACATCCTTTGAAAGGATGTAAGTATAAATGCCTTCGCAACACTAAACCATTTTTTTGCGGTATGACGATTCAACAGCACTCATTTTCTCATACAAGAGAGAAGTAAACTTATCCAAACTGATAGTTATTAACGCACTCCTGTATACTGTATTATACGGGAAACCATATGTTTCGGTGTAAATATCATAGATTACACCATGTGTTATATGTATTAAGTCCTCAAGTATGTCAACATCGTTAAGGTGCGATGTTAATTCGTTTTTTTATTTTAAGCAATGCTGTAATATTTTCAGATGTTCGAACTGTGAAACCTATACACGTACGCATGAAGGTTACACAATCGATGGGTTTCCAATAGTTGCGTACATCAATGGTTTTAATACCGTCACATGATGAGAACGCAACGTCTATTCTATTATCCCCTCTCACACGGTCACCTCTGATAGATATTTCACTACTCGTCGATCCATCGGATAACACATACTTATCCTCTAGCCATGCAGCTGCGATATCGATAATCTTGATGAATCCATCAGCACAAACGAATAAAGGTCTATTATTTGAACCTCTGGCAGGAATACAAGCAATGTATCGGTATCCATCCGGTTGACGATTAAATATAAACGACACATCGTTGGGAATAACGAAGCTCCTTGTGAAGATATCAACAACAGGTGTAGAGATGTGGGGAGATGTCATCGTACCAGTACAGCGAAAAAATGTCCTACTGACGGAAATCGTATGCGTAAACAACCCTTATAGGTAATGAGATTCTTTCTTTCAGCCAATCAGAAGAAAGTAAACAAGAATACAACGCACGAACGAACCATATCAGTTCAAAAGGGTATTACAACCAACAACAACCAACAACAACAACAACAGCAACAACAACGACAACAACAACAACAACAACAACAACAACAACAACATAGTACAAAATAAGTTCTTTATATACCAACCAACGAATATATGCTAACGTAACATTGTTTTCATATTAATAAAGCTAACATAGCATTACCAGAACTAAGAATATAATGTACAATAACAAAATCTAACACACCTTACGCTAGAATAAACAACTAACATTAACAAAGTTCCATACTTAACAGCAATAAAGTAACCTAGCACAGCGTACAAACGTAACCTATTCCACACTTTTTTTCAAGGCAATCTCTAACATATCACTATGTTAATTTTACATTTAACCAACTGATTTACCGTAGCATTTAGAGTATCATTCGTGATTAAACCTAGCACAAAAATGAGTTCTTTATATACTAACCATCGAATATATGCTAACATAACAAGGTTTTCATATTAATAAAGCTAACATAGCATCATATGAACTAAGAAAATAATGTACAACGACAAACTAACACAACTTAAGCACGAATAAAGTGTTAACATTAACAAAGTTCCACACTTAACACCTGTAAAGTAACTAACATGGCATACAAAACGTAACCTATTCACACTTTTTCCAAGCATATCTCTAACATATTAACATTAATTTTACATTGACACAGTAATATTTAACAAAAATTTATCATAACCTTGTCTAATTATCATACAGACCAACGAATAACTGTAAACATAACAAAGTTTTATCCAAATATAACACAAAAATAAGTTCTTTATATACTGACCTACAAATATATGCTTAACCAACAAAGCTTTAGCATCAATAAAGCTAACATATCATAACCGCAACTAAGAATATAATGGACAAAGGCAAACCGAACATACCTCGTATGAATAATCCGTTAACTTCCTGAAAATTCCCTAATTATCAAAGGTAAAGTAGCTAACAGGTCATACAATACTCGATATGTTCCCACTTTTCTCGCATATCAGCAACAGGTAAAGCGGCATCATCTAACAAAATCCCTTAACAAAGTGACCAATCTATCAAAGATACCAACATCTGGAACTATGAATTAACACCATCTTCATCAAAGTGTCACTCGTTTTGAGTATAACATCAATTGACCTATGAATAAACATAGACATTAGCAAAATTCTAGGGCAAACCTAACATTACCCAACAAAAACTTAACCTAGGCTCACGTTTCTAACACATCATCGTCAGTTAACACAGTAATATCTTACAAAAACTCATCATTTCTCTAACAAATCAGTGTTATTTTCACATTGTCATAGTAATATTTAACATAACGTACCTAACTTACGAATAAACAGTTTTCATTAATCAAGAGTATCTAAAGCAACACATAACCTTCCGAGAGAAAACCCAGAGGGATGCGCCCCTTGTAACACCTAACGCTTTCAGAGGTAAACAAAATGAATATTTTTATCCTACCCTATTTTTAGGACCCCACCCCCTTCAAAAATATCAATTTCAAACTTGTAGATTGGCACAGCGCATCATACAGAGGCGATTTGATAGCACTGTAAGCACTGTAAGCACTGTAAACACTACTTGGAGATCACCCCAGAGAGATGCATGAAGATCCATCTCGGGGTACCCTGAAGAGGGTGTAAGCGGTTCCCCTTGTAACACCTAACGCTTTCAGGAGGTAACATGAAATATTTTTATCCTTACCCTATTTTAGACCCCACCCCCTTTCAGAAAATATCAATTCAAAACTGGTAGATTTGGCCCACAGCGCATACATACAGAGGCGATTTGAAGCACTGTAAGCCACTGTGCACTACTTTGGAGATCACCCCAGAGAGATGCATGAAGACCCATCTCGGGGTACCCTGAAGGGGGTGTAAGCGGTTACATAAGGAAAGGGCTGCGCCCTTACCGCTTACACCCCTTCAGGTACCCGAGATGGAGTCTTCATGCATCTCTTTGGGTGATAATCCAGTAGTGCCTTACATGCTTACAGTTGCTATCAAATCGCTCTGTATGAGCGCTGTTGCCAAATTCTCTCAGTTTTTGAATTGATATTTTCTGAAAGGGGGTGGGGTCTAAAATAGGGTAAGGATAAAAATATTTCATGTTACCTCCTGAAAGCGTTAGGTGTTACAAGGGGAACCGCTTACACCCTCTTCAGGGTACCCTGAGATGGATCAGTTTCGTACCTGTTCGCTCTGTGTGAATTGTTGGTTACTTTACTGTTGTTAATTATGGAACTTTGTTATTGTTAGCAGTTTATTGGAGCGTAAGGTATGTTAGGTTTTGTTATTGTGCGTTATATTCTTAGTTCAGGTTATGATATGTTAGCTTTATTGATGTGAAAACTTTTACTGTCATCATATATTCGTTGACCAGTATGATAATTAGGTTAGGTTATGGTAAAATTATTTGTTTAAATGTTACTATGTTAATTGTAAAAATAAACTGATATGTGGAAGAATGTTGAAAAAAAAAAGCGTTGAATAGGTACGTTCCGTATGCATTGTTAGTTAATTTACTGTTGTTAAGTATGAAACTTTGTTAATGTTAACTGTTTATTCGTATTTAAACTGCGTTAGGTTTGAGGTGGTGTACATTATATTCTTAGTTCAGGTTATATGTAGGCTTTATTGATGTGAAAACTTTAATACGTTAGCATATATTAGTTGGTCAGTATGATGATAGTTAGGTTAATGATAGATTTTTTGTTAAATGTTACAATGTTAATGTAAAAATAACACTGATATGATTAGAGATATGTTTGAAAAAAGTGTGGAATTAGGGTACGATCGTAATACAAATGCCAGTTACTTTCCTATTGTTAAGTATGATACTTTGGTAATGTCGACATGTTTTATTCGTTTCTTTAAGGATATGTTAGATCTTTGATGTATATACTATATTCTTACATCAGGTTATGTTATGTCAGCTTTATTGATTTGAAAACTTTGTTATGTCAACATATATTCGGGGTTAGTATAAA
>JABUQX010058992.1:0-12500 GCA_015478945.1 Trachelipus rathkii | reverse complement strand
AATGGTAGGGCAATTGTTATAACCACTCTTTGTTTGGAAACATTAACTGTAGAATTACGACATACTAATTCATTAAGGAAATTATTATAAACTTTGGAATCATTGGCATGATTCATACTGAAATCAATCTATACGATGAAAAGGATACCGACCTTCGGGGTTATTCTCATCAAACTCCAAACACCTTTTATTTTTTTATAAACCTCTCAAACAAATGATTAAATAAAACTAATTCGTGATAACTAATTATCTCAGTTACTTATTACATTAGGACTGGAAGCAAAATGAAGCTACCTGTCTTTTTTTTCAGTATGTTTACTTTAAAATAGAGCGATGAAACTCTAGTAATATTAGGAGAGGCATCCGTGCCTCTGTCTAAACAAAGAGCAATGTCTTTAAAATATATATATATATATATATATATATATATATATTATAATATAAATATATAATATATAGTATATATTATATATATATATATATTATTACTATTATATATATAAATATATATATAGAAGAGAGAGACGAGAGCAGAGGAGAGAGAAGAGAGGACTTAGCGCATACGGAACTATTGAGATGTACCCAATTTGGCGCATACATGGAGTGTTTGGGCATCATCACATAGTACTTCAGTGTTCAATCGGATTCTCACTCTCTAACCGGAAAGGGTCCTTTCCTTTTATCACACAACCAAAAACCCTTTACAGACATGCACTTTCCTTCTAAAGGAACAGCCAAGCACTGACCCTCACCCATTCAACTTTAAGTTGGCAGCCTCCAGTGTGGGTTTGATGCCTCCGGTGGGTGAAGGTTGGTGAATCCGTGTAGGGGCTGATGACTCTGGTGTGTGTTGATGCCGGTCAAAAAAGTGTTGGCCTTTTCTGAAGCCAAATTCTTCTCTCTTCCAAATTTTTTTGCAGCTTTGTGCCTTGCTCTAAACTTCCCACTTGTTGCAACTCACTCTCCTCCTCCTCTAAACCTCATCTCTTTTTTCCTAACCGAGAAACTCAATGTTTGACGGTTTCTGTACAGTAAACTATAATCTGTCACCGCTCACTGTTTTATCTCAATTCCTAGTTCACACTGTTTCAATTCTCAGTAATTGTTGAATCGTGTGACCTCTGATGTTGTCTTTCTATTGTCTCTGATTTGGAATCTTCCGAATTTTCTACCTTATGGCTCAAGCTATCCTGCCAATCTACTACTAAATTCCTCTGTTCACTATTTCTGTCTTCTAACTCATAATTGACTATCCTGAAATTTTTACAATACTGCTTAAAGTTAAAATTAGAACCCCTTCTTGATATTCTCTGAAATCACAATCTTAATGGTTTCAACGCTCACTCACCACACATTGACTTTCTTTTAATTGTTCAAGAAACGGTAGTAAAACTTTCTTTCCCCTCTGTAATCTTTAGAGATACCTTGAACAGTTGATAAAAGTCACTTCCATCCTTGAGATGAACACGACATTGCAAAAGCCTTTTCGCCAAATCTCTAATCCTTCTGTTTTTTTCTGTTAAACTCTTTCCCCCTCTGGGTTCCTCCGATTACCTTCTTATCGTTCTATCCTGTTCAATCTCTTCAAGTCTTAAGCGTGAAAGACCCCCACATGCGACTAGGCAACATTTTTGTTACATCGATCGGTGCTGCAAACTGGTCTAACTTGCGGTCGTACTTCTTTGACTCCCCAAGGAATGACTTCTGCTTCCGTGAGAAGGGTCCCCCGTGGGAGGGGTCCTTCGGAATGTGCAGAGAGCAAAACCGATGTGATTCTCTCTAGTATGGAGGTATACATTTCGTATTCTTTCACTTCATCTAAACCTAATAATATACCTTGATTCAAACCTGCTTGTTCTCGTGCTTTTCGCCATAGGCCCTTCCTTCAGGAATTGGAGTCGTTTCTAAACTCAAGAAACTAACCCAATTTATATATTTCTCTCGGGAATCATGCAAAATCTATTCTCCGTGGCACCAAAATTTCTTTCTCCCTAGAAAATGCAATAATCTTTCCGATTCCTTTTCCTCCTCACACTCTTTCTGGTATTATGGAAAGAATGTCATTTCTAACTTTGCATATTCTTTTTCTAATCTCACTTTGATCGTCGGTTGACTTTCAAAAGAAACACTCTACTGGTGGTTGCCTTTTTTTCTCCTATTTCTGATTCTTGGTCCTCTTCCCTCCGAAAATTTGGTAAATCTTTTCTTTTTCGATAGACAAATCGACAGCTTCCGATGCAATCTGAAATTTCACTTAACTTTCGGTGGTTTCTCAAAGGGCCCTTCGCCTCTACCTACCATTTGTATATATAAGTAGTATATATATTATATATAATATATTATAAATATATATAATATATAATATATATATATAGAATTTATATATAATAATATATATATATATTAGTAAACACCACAAAATGAAGGAAAAGAAAAATGATTACTTAGTAACCGCTTTCTGTTTTTGTAGAGGAGAGAGAGAGAGAGCAGAGATGAGAGAGAGAGAGAGAGAGAGAGAGAGAGAGAGAGAGAGAGAGAGACGAGAACGACGAGAGAGAGAGAGAGAGACCGAGAGAGAGAGGAGAGAGAGAGAGAGAAGAGGTTTCTTTACCAATTATATTTGATATCATTAAGGACATTAAGACATTAGAATAGAGAGACAGTAAGAAGCCACATGGGCCTATCGAGACTGTCCAGTCAACCCACTACCAAATCACACAACAGCACCCTAGGGCTTGTCAATTGTTGTAACTAAAAATCCACCAATCTTGCTTAGTCAAAACTAATGATATATATATATAATATTATTATATATATAATATATATATATAATATATATATATATATATATATATATACTATTATATTATATATATATATATATATATAGTAATTTATATATAGTATATTATATATATGATACCCAAAACCATCCACATGCATTTAATAACTAATTTATTCCGCTACAATGCCATCTAACATTAATAACTACTATAACTAAAAACCGCCATTTTGGCTTCGTCAAATATATTATATGATTCCCCAACCCATCCATAAAGGAATCTAACCCTTTTCTTAAATGTTTGCAATCGATCTACCACTCACGAGACCTCCGGTTGGCGACATTTCCAAAAATTTAACCAACCCTATTACTGAATGGCATGACTTTCTTATATCAAGATGGCATGTTTTCTTCTTAATTTTCTTATAGGTAGTGCCCACCTTGGTACACCCTGTCCACGCTCTACTCAGAAAAATTTATGTCTCTGTATTAATCAATAGATGTAAAATATTTTCCTCTAGACGTGTGTATGCTTGTCCACCTCGTTGAGCAATAGACGTTCTACAGAAAACATTTCCATGAACCTCCTCTCAGCCTCTCCTTCATAGGCTCTTACCCTTCGAAGCCCAGAAATCATGTTCCTGATTGCTTCTACGTTGCCCACCCCTCTCTCTAGCCATATCTAAGTCTTTCTTAAATAAGGGCCCAAACTGTGCACAACTCTATTTACTGGCTAAACATAGCATCTATACAGTTCTACTTATTACTCCTTGCTCTTGTAAACAACATTCCGATTTATTTAATGGCCCAGCTCCTTATTCCTTGGAGTTCTAGCTTCCAAACAGCTGATTTAAGCTACTTTCAAATACTCGTATAATTCACTTAAGGAATCTTAAACGTGGGGATATGTATATATATAATATATATATAGAGATATATAACTATCATATAATATATATTATATATATATATATATAGTATATAATATATATAATATTATATATATATATATATATATTATCATGCAGGGTGAATAATAAGTATACCGAAAAAAGAATTGTGATCTGAATAATCACGCTGTGCTGGAGAAAAATGGTTAATTACCCTAGAGTCGGTGAAATATACGGTTGAGTAGATTTATCCTCACAGTCTCCGTTGCTAAGTTAGGTTAGAATTGGGGAGGTTCCGGGCGGTGGTTACTATTATACCGACAAAACCCTAAGATCTCACTAAACCACGTTGTGTTGGTCAATATATAATATATAAATATATATATATATATATATATATATATATTATATATATATACTATATTATATATATAATATATATATAGTATATATATACATATATAATGTAGCACTCCATTAACTTTGTAAAAATTTTAATTATGTTCGTACTTATGCTAAGATTTGAGCGAGCAAAATTTTAGCATAAGTTCGAAGTGAAAATGATATATAAACCCGGCCTGTTGAGCTGCTCTTCAGTCAGATAAAGTCAGATCAAATTATTGAAGAATCAGAAGAAGACGATTCAGTACTCTCCAGAAATCCTCCCGCAAGAGCGATAAAACTTCAAGGAAAGGCTACGACTCGAATTTCAATCACAAACACAAATCCTCGCACAAAATAGGGGGAAAAGGCTGTGACTTACCAATTCGCGTACGACAGAAGTATCTCAACAGAAGGACTTTGTGTTATTTATTACATAATTGCATATTTTACTTATGTTGAAATAAAAACATCATTTCAAACATGTGGACTCTAAATTTTACCATTCCTCTTATATAGGGTGGCTTGCTCTTAAAAGAAACCACCCAATCTAGCAAGTTCAGCCCGACTATAATGGGGTGAACCGGAAAAGAACACCCACGTACTTCAACTCTAGCGCCTTCTAAAAAAAAAAAACAAAAATGAAGAAAAGAAAAAACTACAATAATACTAAAATTCTCAATCAGAACACTCGAGAGAGATGTACTACAAGCACCCTAAAATGATACATTATCTCTCATATTCGCACGTTTACCAATAATTTTCACTTTTATAATAAAATATATTGGACTTATGGTCTTTCAGCTCTTTTCTTACAACTATTTCTATCTAGTTATCGAGGCATTCATCGCGCTAGGACATAGCAAAACTTCCTTACCCGCTCATATGGATTTCTTGCATCATTTTAACGTTTGGATTATGGGCAGAAACTCATTTTTGAAGTTCCACTACTAAGCGTTTTATTTTCCTCTCTTTTCGAATTATATAAAAATAGGTTCTGTGACCGCTCCTTCTTTATGTATGAAGAAACTTTTTCAAAAAATGACGCGTATATCTTCACAGCAACTTCGGGAGCCTCTCACATATGTAAACATCCCTTTACTGGTAATGGATCTTCTTTCATCATTTTAAGTTTGGATTCTGGGCAGAAATTTAGCGATTATTTCGATTCCACTACGAACTGTGATTCCTTTTCGAATTCTAAATGGTTCTGTGACGCTCCCTTTTATGTATGAAGAATTTTTTCAAATAAAAGACCTACATTTCAAGCAACTTCGTCTCAACATATGTCAAGCAATGTTCTCTCGTAACTACAGCTTTGAAAACTATCTACGTGCGCATTGATCAAATCCATGGATACATGAAACGCCTTATACTAAGACCTTCCTGGACTTCAACCGGTTCGTCGATGTGACCTATTTATTAACTTGTGATAATTTAACTTGTTTTCAATATCCATCAATCTATGTATTACAATATTTTTCGTATTTTAAATTGCTTTGTATGGTTTGTTTATTATCTACCGGATATAACCAAATATGCTTATGTTTAATGTACCTTTTTTCTGTCTATATAACATTATTGTATTTTTATGTATCAAATATTTGTGTATGTATGTTGAGATCTTCGGATGTAACCCAGTTATGGCCTCGTATTTGAATATTACATTTTCTGCTATATTATTCTGTGCCTTTCAAAGTTTATATTGTCTACTTATGTCTTCGGACATAATTAGATATGTTTGCATTTGAAAGTATTACTACTATGTATTTTAGTTATTTCTTGTATAATTATTATTAAAACATACTTTCTCACTCCGTGTTTAGCGCCGGAAGTAATGTAGCTCCACTTGTAACTCTGTAAATCTTTAACTTTATGTTCGTACTTCATGCTAAGAATTGAGCGAGCAAAAATTCTGGCTAAGTCGAAGCTGAGAAACTCATACTATAACCCGGCCTGTTGAGATGCTCTTCAGTCATTAACAAGTCAGTATCAAAATTTATTCAAAGAAATCAGAGAAAAATCTATCGAGCGTTTAAAGATCGGACTTCCTCGCAGAAAACCTCCGCAACGTAGCGAAATCAACTTTCAAGGAAAAATAATCTGCGTACTCGGGAATTTCAATTCACAAACACCAGCTTCTCGAAGTCAGAGGCAAGGGGGAAAACGCGCTGGAAAAGGCTGTGACTACCAATTCGTCTACGAACGAGAGAAGTTATTCTCAAACAGAAGGACTTGTGTGGTTACTTTCATATACTTTCCATTGATATTTACTTATTGTTGAATAAAAAATCATTTCAAAATATGGACTTTACTAAATTTACCATCTCATTATATAGGGTCTTGCTCTTAAAAGAACAACCACTCTTAACTTTATATAAGATAAAAATTTTTAAATGAATTTTAATTATTTTAAAATTTTTTTAATGTTCTTTTATTTTTATAAAAATAAATGTTTATTTATATAATATATAACTAGCTATAGTAGGTATTTCTATTTTAATAGTATATATATAATATATCATTATATATATATACTCATTAATATATATCTATTTTAATAATAAATATACTAAAGCAATCATAAAAAGTAAAAATAAATTTAATATCAAAATAAAATTAAAAAAATCAATTAATTTATATTTAATACTAAGAAATAAAAATAAAGATTAAAAAACAATATAATAAAAATGATGAAAATAATAAATATTAAATATAAAAATATTTATAATAATCAATAACAAAATAATAATAATAATAATAATAATAATAATAATAATAATAATAATAATAATAATAATAATAATAATAATAATAATAATAATAATAATAATAATAATAATAAAATTATTATTATATTATTATATTATTATTATTAT
Source organism: Trachelipus rathkii (assembly GCA_015478945.1). Lineage (NCBI taxonomy): Eukaryota > Metazoa > Arthropoda > Malacostraca > Isopoda > Trachelipodidae > Trachelipus > Trachelipus rathkii. The sequence goes on along the minus strand of JABUQX010058992.1, from coordinate 5,568 downwards.
TATTATATTAGCATATAATAATAATAATAATAATTATAAAAATAATAATAATAATAATAATAATAATAATGATAATAAAAATAATAATAATAATAATAAAAGCAATAACAACAACAACAACAACAACATATTAATAATAATAATAATAATAATAATAATAATAATAATAATAATAATATGCAATAATTGCAATTTTTATTGCACGAAATTAGTAAATGCTATACGTGTATTGCTAAATTCTTATAATATTCATGGGTTTAAAGCCAGTTCTACAATAGTGTAGGAAAAATATTTAAGATTTTATAACAATATAAAAGAATCTGTATGACGCTACAAACATGTTTTTGGAACAATATTTCTTTTAATTATGTTTTTAATTTTTAAATTAATTTATTATTTAAATTATATCATAATTTGATAACTAATTAATCCATATCATTTTTTTTACATTGATTTAATAATAATATTATTAAGCTTTGACTAATAAATAACAAATGCTTTTAAAATATTTTTGTACTCGTGTATCGCTCTCTTCCAAAACAGAAAATCTTTGGTATGGAAGCCTTTCTTTATATAATATTTTAATTGTTTTCATTGCTTAATAATTATTTATTTTTAATCTCATTGTTGATAGTTATTTATTCAAGTACTTTATTTATTAATTTTAAGGTTATTTTTAGCCTTATTTGAAAATATGAAAATAAAATCAAGTCTTTAATAATTAGAAAACACAAGTAATATTCCAAGTAAAACTCCGTTAAACACACTGAAAAACGACCGAATGAAGTTCTTCTGACACATCAAAACCTAAAAGGTCTATTTTAAAAAAAGATTTTACACACAGGGTTTTTTTATTGCCTTCGATCTCTCAAGATAAAGAAACAAACCTTGTGGGCGTGGTTCCAAAGTAATTTTAAGAAACATCATTGAATTCAGGGTTGGCCAGAAACGAACTTCAGCTACTTTTAGATCTTTATGTTATTTTACCCAAAATTACCCTCGTTAAACCTTACGGGATTATAAAAATATAAAGTAATATATATATATATATATATATATATATATATATATATATATAAACACTATATATTACTATAGTTATATTATTATAGCTGTAAACAATTTATATACTAATATATATATATAAATTTATGTATGCAGAAACCTATATTAAGTTACTATGAGAATCCGGGTATATATAAATAAAGCCGTAATATATATATATAAAGCCGAAAATGTATATATATAATATATACAGATATATATATATATATATATACCTTCACATTAAAGTACCTTTCCTTTTTACCTAGAAAAAATAAAAAAAAAATTCGCATATTTTCGTCTTATTGAATGTGTTTGAACTCCAATATAATAGTTGATCATTTTTTTTTAGATATTAAAGATTGTAATTAAATATTTATATTTTTGAAATGGTTTGAAAAATAGGCCAGTGGTCCATTTGAATATGAGAAACCTTTAACCAAGAAAAAATTTTACACCAAAAAATAGTTTTTTTTTACCTAAGTTTACAGCTTTGGCTAAAACAAAGGAAAATTTATCGTTAATCATTGACTTCAGTTTTTCGAAGAAATAATTATCTAAATATATTTAATTTTATAAAATATAAAATGAAAAAGAAACATCAAATCTTTTATATAAGTTTGGCCCCCAAATTCTTTTAAGATGTACTTTTAAGATAATTTATTCCATTATATAATATGGCTGGCAGCTAAGTAAAAATAATTTCTGAAATCTCTCTCTCTCTCTCGTCTCTCGTCTCTCTTCAGGTACTTCTCATCTCTCTCTCTCTCTCGTCTCTCTCTCTCTCTCTCTCTCACTCTCTCCTCCTCTCTCTCTCTACTATACACGAAAACCTAGTTTAAAATATTCATTGTTATAAACAAAGACAGTTGCGAATATTCAGATGGTTTTTTATCCACATAAAGAATGGAAAAGTTGAGTTCTGCTAGTGTGTGTGCAATCTTAGTTTTAAAGAATCGTATAAGTAATTACTCCATTTAAGAATCTTGGATTGTATATCACCAGTCTTATTTCACATGAGTGTTCCATCACCACTATAGACACTTGTATACTATGAGCCCTATTTCAGCCATCGGAGTAGTCCTCCAAACAGTATGATCTGTAAAACATTCTGTATTTAGTGCATTGTGTAAATGTTAATTTATGTCATTTAATACAGGTATTTATTAATGAGTAGTGGATCTTATTTTTTGTCCAAACCTTTCCATACAGTATGTTTGTGCATGGCATTTTGACGAAGTCACAAGAAGAGCAGTATTGGTTCTTCATAGGGGTTAAATAATATATGGCAAAATGTTAAGGAAAATAGCTAATTTGTTTGGTGTAAGAATATTCTTAAATGACGAATAGATTCAAACTAACTTAGGGAGTCAAGTAAATGACGTGCGAAAGGTGTTAGTAGGGATATAACAAGCTATATATACATATATATATAGATATATATATATATATAGTATATATATAGTAATATATATTATATATATATATATATTATATAATATATTATATACGACTCATAAAGTATAGTCATATAAATAGTCATGAGGATACCTTAATATATATATAGTCGGGATCTCACGGAATAGCCCTCTCTAATAATAATTCCCTCTCTTATTTATTCTCTTGTATTTTTTTTGGTACAGTTTAACACCACCCGCACTCACGAGGCCAAAAGCCCTATCTTAGGACTGGGTGTGCTCAAGTTTTGTTGAGCAGACGAACCAAGAAGAGAGTAACACACACCTTCAGACGTCCGACCAGTGACGAACCTGGGTCTTTCCGCTATAGATTGAGAGCGAGTGGAACTCTAAACAAGCAATGAAAGCTACCGCGACGCCATTTGGTGCTTGATCCATTCCTTTCATTGACTTATAACGAGCCTTGACATCCACCCGAATGTCCAATTCTTCTATATCTTCTCAATATAAATAACTAAAAGTCGCGAAAATGATAGTATAGGCCAGGTCCATATCTATAAATTTGTGAATGTAACAATTTTGATTCTATCAAAACAGAATCTTAGATAAAATTTTAGATGTGCTCCTCCGTTATATAAAAATAGATTTAATTATTATTTTATTATATTATGTTATATTTATATTTTAAATCTTGGTAAATACTATTTCTCTAAAAAGTTCTTCCAAAGTCTGAAAAAGTATACTCTAAGAACGCATCTCCGTGTGCACCAGCACTCAAACTATCATATATATCAACTTTATCAGTATGCAAGACTCTTTTCATAGCATTGTAGTCTTCTCTATTATTCCATTCTTCTAAATCTTCTCAACCTTAGGCATTTTGGAGATATCATCAAATTCGTCCGTTTTCCACTTCTGTTCACTCTGAATATTTAACTGAAATAATACAATTATACAAAATAATTAATATACTCAAAACCTTAGGTGGGATTATCCAGTAGACGCCGTAATCTGATATATATATACTATATATATATAAGTCTCAGGTGAGAGTTGTGAAATACGTAGTAATTACCTAAGGATATTGTAAAATTATTATTATACTCATATAATAAAATATTTCTGCATTATAGTATAGTGATAGTGAGTATATTGAGTAATGAAAAAATATATAGTTGGGGCATTTCATAATTTATAGCTTAAGGCTCAAACGGTATTGCACAGAAGACGTGTCGGATAGATGACAGACGATTTAAAAGATCTGAACGTCAGATAGTGCCTATATACTCGCAGGTCGACCAGGGTCTAGTTCGGATTCCTTGTAGAAATTACCTAGAGGTTTTCCCCTCTTGAGACACTCAGAGGCGCTATAGCGTGAAGGTGTGAAACTTTATATATATAAAAGAAAACTATGGGGGGGCTTCATAATCCATTAGGTTAGGATCCTACTTCGGGAGAGCCCGGTCCCATGAGTCACTCTCACCTTAGGGGCGTGACTTGGGCTTATAAGTGCCTATAATAGGAATTATTTATCAATTATATTAGTACGGTACTTTGGGCTGCTATAGTGCGTAGGAGAAAAAGTTAGGTGATAAAGATTTTGTTAGTAATAGAGCACACGAATGTATACGAATATAATATATACGTGCTGATATAATTATTTTTCAATAAATTTATAGTGAGTTGTTACATAAAGTTCCTTATTTATACTAATGATCGATAATAATATACCCCGGAATCCGGTATATATTATATATATATATATATATATATATAATAATATATATAATATATTGAAAGATTACCGTCAGATATAGCTCAGGGAGACTCGCACTCTAGTCAATATGTTCTCAAAATATATCAAATATACTGTTATGCTCATGCCGAGAGGAGATTAAAAATTTAATTATTATTATTTAAATTTTATGTAAATATAAATATATTTATACTCCATTCATGAATATTGTGTATATATATTATAATATATATATATATTAATATATATAATATATATATATACTATATAAGCGGAACAATTTTTCGTTTTACATAGAAATCACTTAAGTTCGGTATAGCCTCGGAGCCGGTAAAGTCCGGATTCACGTATATGACTAATCACGTAGAATTAATCACTCTAGTATATTTATATAAGCCGGTAATGGACCTGAGTAATTGCACTCTCGTGAATTAAGCCGGAGCCGAGCCGGTGAAGTTTAGATATTTTGTATGCGTATATATAATATTTTATTTATCATGTATATAATTTATTTTTAAGGATTGAATAATAAGTATATATTATATATATATATTATGAATATTTTATTACCCATTACTCTCATAATGTAATATAAAACAGATTAGGGGGTAATCTCAAATTCATCATTTTATGAACAATATATGTAGCCAAACGCTATTATGCCTTTGAACTGGTAAGCCGAAGTCGTAAATATTAAAATAATTATAATTTACGTGTTTCCATTGCACCTTCGTATAATATTAAAATTATATTATATATACTATATATTAATATATATAAATTAATATATATATATAGTATATATATATATAATATAATTATATATATAATATAAATATATATAATAAATATATAATTTTATATGTGAATAATAATATATATATAATATTAATATATATATATATATTTTATATATATTATATATATATATTACTATATATATAAATACTAATTATAAATATAATTAATATATAATATTATAAATACTACAAGTATTATATATAGATAATATATATAATATATAATATAATATATATATATTTATAATATATATATAATAATATTAAATATATTATATATATAATATATTAATATTAATACTATATACTGTTATATATAATATATATCTTATATATTTAATGTCCTTAAGTCATATTTAAATTAAGATATACATTATCATTACAGTGAGAGGTGAAGATATATATTATATATATATATATATATAGCTATAATATAATAATATATATATATATATATACAGGTACATACTTTTTGAAGATAGCCAATTACATGAAAGATATATTCCATCATAATATCAATTACATAGTACTACAGTGATACATCTAACCT
>JABUQX010058991.1:57500-81753 GCA_015478945.1 Trachelipus rathkii | reverse complement strand
GATACCAATATTATTTATCTTTGTGGTATGTTATTGTTAGGGATTTGAGTTGAAAAATTTAAATAGGAAAGTAAATATAAAGTACTCTTTTTAATCAATTAAATAAATAAATAATATTGACATCTATATTTAATAATTATAATTATTAATATATATTATATTATATATATATATATTTAATATTTATATTATAATATAATAATATACTATCATATATATTATAATATATATATATATAATTTATATATATATAATATATATATTAATTATATATATATAATATATATATATATAATTATTATAATATATATATAGTATATATTATAATTATATAATATTATCATATATTTATTAATGATTAATATTATATATATATTAATATATATGATATTAATAATTAGTAATTATAGGTTACCATAGTAAGCTTCCAATTTCTCTTTTCAAAGACCTACATCTCGTTTTTCTTGGAAACTCGCTTGCTTCTTTTTTTATGCTTAATCTCGGGAATTTTTTTTCTCCTATGACACATTATTTTCAATATCATATCGCGGTAGATATTAAGCTCCACGACAATCTGATGCTCCTTCTGAGGAGACGGGTGGAGAGAGCGGTATATAGGATCAACAATATGGTATCAATAGGTGAGGTTTAAATATAAATCTCACTATTATTTAAATTTTTTGTTTAATTTCTCTCTTACTTTCTTGTAATTTTTTTTATTGTACTCTAGGTATAATATATTAATTCTATCATTTGGCCTCAATAAATTTTGCTAATAAATTTAGTTGGCGAGTTATCCCTTATTTTCTTAGCATTACGGTCTACAGGGCAACATTTGTAATTTAATAAATTATTTATATAATTAGTATAATTATTATTATATTTAATATATAATAATAATAAATAAATTATATATACTAATTATAATATAATTAATTAAATATATAGTTAATAATAATAATTATATCTAATATATTATTAACAATATAATTTAATTAAATATATTATAATTAAGATTAAGATATTAAAAATAATATTTACATACTCACTTTTAAGGCATTAATTTTTATTTAGGGTATCTTAATTAGGACTCACAATTTTGGATTATTCATCATTATACTCATATTAGGAATTTAACATTTTAATATATATTATTAATAAAATTCGACACAATATATAAACATTTATGTGGACCCTCAATATACTTTTATGTAATATTCTTAAATAAGATATAGATATATCCTTTACATTATATAACTATATATAACTTAAATATTACATCATATATAAAAAAGAAGAATAATCTTAAGTCATTATGTAAGTCTATTTAATTATTAGTCAGGTATAGTAGCGATATAGGTCCTCTATGAGGCACTATAATTCAAAGTAAGTGAGTAATAGTGAGTTATTATATATGAATTATATCGTCAGTTGTTTTATGAGGACAGTAAGATGAGTAATTAATGTATTACTTTTTAGTATTTATATATACCTATATATATATATATATATATATCGTAGTATATATATACTATACTATATCTATTAATAAAAGTGGTTTGGGCACGAAGCCACACATTACGTTGTTCCCACTTGTTGCTAACTGTTGAGGATGCTCACACCATCACTCCTGAAAGTAGTCTAGGAATTGTTATTCTACTTGTTAAATGATAACCTCTCTATAGAATTATTTCCAAATATAAATTACTTAATTATTATTTTATCATTATTATTATTATTATTACTTATTTATGTATTCAAGATTTTATTATTATTATCTATTATTTATCTATATTATAATATTATATTATTTTTTCGCGTCGTATTGAATATAGTGTATTATGGATTTTCACTTATTATTTGTGCCTCAATTAATTATTATTATCTATTCGTTATTGATTTTAAATCTTAGTTAACAAAAATATATATATGTTCTATTTATATATTTCTATATATCCAGAGAGTAAAATAATTTAAAATTTGACAAATAATATTTTATACTACTTTTAATAATATAAGAATATTACGGGTGATAAATAAATATTTGTTTAGTTCTCGTAAATATTGAACAAGGGTAGCAAAAATAAAAAATTTTCCTATATAATTAACTTAACATAATTTTCACATACATATAGCAAATGTTAAAATAATTATTTATTTTTACTATTTAGGTTTTGACATCTTTATACTATCTTTATTTATATATTTTATATTTCATTATTATATATTGCACAATATAATGATATAATTAGTAAAATATGTTATTTTATTGCTGGTCTTCTAATATATAGTACATACCTATATATATATATATTATAGTATATATATATATATAATTAATTATTATGATATATTAATAATATATTATATGATATAATATATTTATATTATTTATAGTGTATAATATATAGTAATATAATTATAACTATTTAATAAATATGGAATAGTAATCTAATATATATATATATAATATTACATAATAATAGTTAATATTATATATATTTATATAAATATATATTATATATATATATTATATTATATATTATTAATATATATAATATATAGTATTATATATTAATTATATTATATATATATATATAAAAAGAAGTGTTTATATATATTATAACTGATTATAATATATATCATATATATAAGTATAGTATTATATTACTAATAAGACTAGTGATAGTCACTTAGTACTTATACTCTATTATACCGTCGTGCTTACATACTTACTATGCTAGCACGAGTTTTATTTATTATATAGTATAAATGATATACGATCATTGTACTTTATTATGGTACTATATAAACTTTATCTCTTCGTAAACATAAGTCTAATTGAAATATATATTAAAAATTCTCTTTATTTATTTATTTTGATGTAATATATGAACAATATATAATTAAGAGTATCTGATAACTGAGAAAAAAGCTTATTATATACTACATTTCATATATTTATCCTTAGTATGTGATTGTATTTTATAGCTCACTCAGTAATCACTTATCCTCACACTATACTATATATATTATTATTCTTTTTGGCTACTCCCAGCCAGTTAGTTATTATCTCCACTCACTAGCTATATAATATACGCTAGTAAACTAGCTTAACTATAAAATACTATCATACATATATATAGTACTATACTAAGTTGGTTATTGTTCCACCAGGCAAATCTTAGCCTTTGTATAAAAATGCCTCTTGGAAACTCTCTCACACTCCCGAGAATTTACTTTATCTTTAGAGGATACATACATTTTATTCCTTTACCTATATAATTATCTATTTTTATAATTTATACATAAAAAACCAGAACTTTTCTTATTCCGCGATTTTTTTAATTTAACTCTCACAATTTGAAAATAAATCGTCTATATTTAAACTTATTATTAATTCTCACTTAACTAGTTGGTTTAGTGTCGGTGCTGGGGGGTAGACGAACGATTTAGTGGGTGTGGGGGGGGGGAAAACGATTCGTACAGACATTTGAAAGCCTGAGCGAATAGTTATTTTTTAAATATAAGGCAGGATAAAACGTGAAGTCTGTTTTATTATTAGATTTTCTCCACAGAATGCGATATATTTTATACCATACATGATGTACGATGTGGGATTTGTGAAACATGTTGTTTTACATGTGGACACAACATAAAAAAAATATTTAATTAAAATTTACACATAATAAATAAATACGGAATAAATACAAAATATACATATTAAATTAATAAAAAAATTCCATATCTCTAAACAAACCTCACACATGGCTAACCAAGGAAACAGGAAATACATTTCTTATAAGATCCTGTTATCTCCCTGACTCATAATAAAAAATTTAATTGTTTAATAATTAGATTAGCTAATATTGAAGTATGAATCAGACGGCTATTTTTACCGAGATTAATTATACTAACGGTGTGAGGCACCTGCCCTTCGTTATATAACTAATAAGAAATTCTTGTGTAGATAAATCTTTGTTTGTTTTTTCTTTTACTTAAAGAATATTACCCCTAAGGGTAACCGCAACCGATGGCAGGGAGTCGGGTCCTCTCGGCCTTCCGGGGGAGGGAACTACGGGGTTTAACTATTTCCCCCATAATAGAGAGATATAGACCCAGATGCTTATGGTATTTGGTGCGCAGCGGGAGTGGTCCCTCTGTCCCACGTTTTCGTCGGGCGGGCTAGCCTGGGTTTAACTGTAGAAAAGCGTACTCCAATTAATCAATGCCCTGGGGTGTTCCCACCGTCGGTCTCCTCGATGACCCCCTACACCTTGCCGGGTCCAAAGGGTACTCTGTTATACAACATAAAATCATATACGTATATATACGGGTAGGGTGCATACGCCTTCGCAACGAGCTCGGAGCCTTCCCCTTCTTCTTCCAATATATCCACAAGCCAATTTTAGAATTATTTTCAGCTCTATTTTCTATAATTTAATATTTTATTTTATTTTTTAATCTCACATTTTTCCTCAACCAATTTCAATTTCTATTATCACAGGATTATTCCAAAAATCGTAATATTCCTTTTCCCTCCGTACGCATAATTTGTTTATTTCCTGTATACTATCTAAGAATACGTTTTTTTTTTTTTTTTTTTTTTTTTTTTTAGTTTCCCTCAGAAAAAATTTTACCAGGCATTCGCAAACATGGTATTGCCTTTTTCTCCTGTAGACTATTTTCTTGTAGTTTTTGGAGATATATATACATAAAATATCTATTATACGTTATTATACAAAAGCAATATATATATACTTTTTACTAAAAAGTTTATTATTAGTATATTAATCAATATATACGCATTTACTACTATGAGCTACACTATCATTATATACATACAATGATTTTTACACCACTGAGGCAGGACATAATCACCAATATTAACCATATTACTAATTTATACCATTATACTATATATATATAGCTAATATTATATTTATATATATTAATATATGATATTATTTTTATTATATATACAATTATATTATTTTTGATATATTTTTTAACCTTATAATTAGTATATTTTAATATATATATATATATATATATTTATATTATTACTATTTATAGTATATTTATATAAACATATTTTATAAATTATAGCTATCTTTTATATTATTACTTAATATAATATAATATATACTATAATATATAATATATATTTTACTGTACTATAAACAGATTATATATATTAATAGAATATAGTATATATACATATACAAATTCATAATAGATACATTATATATATATTTACTTATATATTCATAAAAATACTATTATTAGATCTTTACTTATATAATTGGAACAATATATATATAAAATGATACCAAAAATTTATACAGATAACAAATACAACTCATATATAATATACAAATAGCAATAGGGGTAGGGCACTAATATAATTTCGTACATCATTCTCTTTCCACAATTTTACATAATCAATAATCTATAATAACTTATTACATAATAATAATGTAATAGAAATATATTACTATGGTGAAGTTCAAAATACATTTAAATGTGTGTTTTTTTTTTTATCAATTATGGGTATACTGGAATCCTTAACAAACCATCACAAGTTATAAGGGGCTTGTTTATCCTTAATATAATTTTCTCTTGTTAAATTATTTCTCCTTCATTATTTAATTTTTTTTCTTTAGGGGGATTTTGGGGCTTTTTATTATAATAGGGTACGTACCACCCCATAGAATATAGTATATATATATATATATTATTATTATATTATATGATATATAATAATATATATATTGAGTAACTAGATATATATATTTCCATTATGAGCTCAACCCCTATTCCATTAATATCAACTAATATTAACTAATAAATATATTATATAAGTATATTATTAATTATTTATTAGTATATATATTATAATATATTAATATATATAATAATAGTATATATATATTATAATAGTTTCTTAATTTGTACATTCTGAGGCAGTCTAAATGAAGCCTTTATTAATTAAGACAGTCCAAAACAATTCTTTTGTTAGTGAATCAATGTGAAAAGAACCTTTATTTATATGGGGTGGAAGCATAAAATTAAAAGCATTATGCATATATACTAAATATATATATATATATATATAATATTATATTAAAGTTTATTAATGTTTAATTTCATAATTTGTTTTGGTGATTTTACTCTATATATAATAAAAACTATAATATTCTATAATATATAAATATTATTATATTAATTATAATATATATATGTATAAACTACATATATCATACATATTTAAGGATATATAGATAGATATTAAATAATAGATATATTAAAATGTATCTATTCGCAAGCGATCTTAGCGAAACCTGTAAAAAAGCCTATTGCACATAAGTTTAAGTCCGAATGTTATTTTTATTATTAGAGGGATAATAATCATTTTATTCCCTTCTATATTTTCATTATTAATTTTTATAATTTTAGATAAAAAAGTTAGATTATTCTTTCGGCATAAGTTTTAATTTTAAATATCTACCACATGAGAATTTTTTAACAAATAATGCGTTTTTAAACGTACTAAATTAATCTTAATTGACTGTTGTTAGCTAAGGCTAGTGTTTTTGGATCCTAAGCTAAGTTGCGTGGCATAGCTAGCTTGTAAGATGAAACTCCAATTGACGAGATTTTTAAAAAATAGCTAGGAAAAGCGAAATTATTCTTAACAAGTGATGCTCTCCAAGAATCGCAATATAAATTGTTATTACGAGTTATGTGACATAATGTCAAATATATTGTTTTAAGTGTGGAAAATGTAAAATAAAAAAAAGATAAGAAAAAAAATTAAACAAATTAGGTAAATAAAATCAATAGCTAAATAGTATCAATTATTATATTAAAAAACTACAAATCTTTACAGTGAAAAGGAATAACCATTTTTGGAATCCTTGGTAAAAAAAATGTTTAATAAAAAATATTGTTAATATAATATTGTAATTCCATGAGAATATTGGAAGCGAAGTAGGTATTTTAAGAGAATCTTTTTTCATACGTTAACTGTTTACGTTAATTTAATGAAAATATAATCTTTCCTAGATAAATTCATTTGTAGTCTTAATTGTTTTCTTTAAACTAAAGATATCCACCGATGGCAGGTAAGTTCGAGGACCCTCACTCGGCTTAGTCCTGGGGAACTATTCGGGAGTTGGATCTACTTTCCCAATTAATCACCCTTCTTGGGAGCAGGGTCCTCCCGGAACGTTCCCTCTTCTTTGGTATTTGGAAGTGTTCAGCGGGGGTTCCTCCGTCAACCTTTCCTACGTGGGTATACTTATTGGAAATAACGTCCCTCGCTGTGTTTCCCCGTGCTCGAGCCCCCTACATTTGCCGTGTAATAAAAAATTATTTACAGAATAATTAAAATAAATATATATATAGTATATACTTAATATATATATATATTATAATATATTATATATAATATATTATATCATATAAATATATATATATAATATAATTAATTAATATATATATATTATATATTATACTTATATTAATTTTATAATAAATAATATATATATTTATATAATGTAAATATTTATTATATTAATCATATAATATATATTATATTAATAATATATATATTATATATATATTATAATTAATATCATAATATTATAATATACTATATTAATTTACTAATATAATATATATATATAGTATGTATAAGATATAATAATTTGTACTAATATATATATATTATATATATATACATATTTATATTATATTATATTATTAATAATAATATAATATTAATATTATTATATTACTATAATATATATATATGATATAATAATATACTTATATTAATATATATATATATTTATATTATATACTATGATATATATATATATATAATTAGTATAATATATTCATTATTTATTATAATACTATAATACTATATTATAATAAATTAGTAATATTAATTATTAATTAGTTATATATTAATATATATATATAATTATATAATATCTATATATTTAAAATATATATTATATATATTATATATATAGTAATTATTAATATATATTTATTTATAATATATTTACTGTAATATTATGAAGGTTCAAAATACATTTAAATGTTGTTTTTTATTATATAGGTCATATATCCACAAAGAATTTCAAAACTATCAATATTTTATATTTCTCTTGTTTAAATTTTCGCTTCAAAAATTCTGTCTTTGGAGTAATTTTATAAGTTGTACAACCTATATGAATAATATAATATTTAATTTAATACTATATTAATATATATATCTAATAATTATATATTATTAATTATATATATTAATATTTGTAATATATATGTAATATTAAATATATATATATTATAATAATATATATATTATAATATAATATATATAATATTTATATTATATTATCATCATGTATATATATATTACATATATAAATTATCATACATATATATATATATATAATATATAAATATTTATATAATATATATATATAAATATATAATACTTAATATATAATATATATATATATATAATTAATGAAAAATATTACCATATAATTTTATTAGTTATTTTTACTTTAAATATGTATGCTTAGATCTGTAATTTATATATACTATATATATTAATATATATTTATATATATATATTAATGCTATTTTTACGGATTAACTTAATCCTTATATTTAACCATAAGCTTCACGGGCTGAGACTAACTCAACGAGGGGGTGTAAGCTCATTTTAGTCAGCCCGAGCAGTTTGACGAACAGCCAAGCCCAAAGAGAGACATAACTAACCTATCATATCTTTCCATAATATATTTATATATATTATATATTATATGATATATATATATTAATTATACTATAATTTAAATATATATATTAATATATATAGTATATACTTATAATATATTAATTTATATAAATATTATAATATATATATATTAATATATTTTGCATGTAGCTTCTTTGTTATATTATGAAGTAATTATAATTATAGTTAAAAAACAAAAAATAGCAATTATGTAGATGATAAAATTGTGCGAAAAATATATATATATGAAATAATGTAAATTTTTTTTCTTGGAAACCATGAAAACTTTCACTTAAGGGGAGAGAAGAGAGATGAGAGAAGAAGAGAGAGAGGAGAGAGAAGATAGAGAGAGATCATAGAACCACAACTAGGACGGAAGAGAGAAAGAGATTAGATCAAGAGATGAGAGAGAGAGCATTTAAATAAAAGTAGAGAAATAAATTGAAACTATAATAAATATGAATGTATATTTGTAAAAGAAATTTTTTTTTTTGAATCTGCTTATTGGTTCGATGAGAGTGTCTAAATAAAAATATATGACCAGATGTTTTATTAAAACTGAATAATTGATACTTATTAACTAAATTAATGATTAAAGAAATTAATTATATTTAATTAATATTAAAGAAAAGAAAACGATTTTTATACATTTCGGACAAATTACAAAAATAATTATCATTCAGAGATTTTTTTTAGCAACTATTAATTTACAAGCGCAATTTTTACTTATCTTCACTATATATAAATAATATATATGGTTCCGCAAGAGAAATATTTTCCAATCTACACCTTAATGTTCACCGAGTTCTAGCGATAAAACTAATACATAGATAGATAATAATAACATATTATAATATAATATAACAACACAATAAATGGAATTGTTAAGATTTATTTCCTAACAATGGGAAATAATAAAATAAATAGATTAATAAATAGATAAATAATAGATAATGACTAAGAACAATAATTATAATAATAATAATCAATTCAATAACAATAACTAACAATCATCACTAATATGTACTAATAATTTATTCTATATAATACTAAGTATACTGAGTAATACCTCAGTAGTTACTAATAGGGGAGTGGACTAAAAAATGTTACATACTATAAATACTAATAATCTAATAATACTAAGAATAATAATGAAATAATAATGACATAATAATAAAGGAGTGGGAAATAATTAAATAAGAATCAAATAATGGTAATACATAATTATAGGATGCCTAATATATTGTATCAAACAAATAATAATAAATAATAATAATAATAATACATAATAATAAATAATAATGGAAATAAATATAATAATAAAGGTCAACTTGGCCCATACAATAATATAAATAGATAACTTATAGAAAATAATTAATAATAAAAATAATAATAATAATAAATGTCAACTTTTGTTAATTTATTTATTATAATAAGGGGCGCAGCCCCCTCTTTATCATATAGAAATACATGGAATAAATGAGAAGTGGAGAAAGGAAAAAAATAAAGATTTATATTTTAAATAAAAAAAAATATTTAATAGATCAATTAGGTACTAAAATATTTACTAGGTGTAAAATATCTATTATGAATATTAATCGCTCACAAAAATATAAATCAAAAAGGAATCAAATAACAACATAGTTACTTAAAAAATATATGCCAAGCTAAGTTCCGAATTAGATTATAACGAGTGAAACATTTCAAACTCGCGAACTAGAAAGCCGACTGAGATTGCACGGAATGAGTCGCCAATCCCACTATGTGCAAGACCCCATGTTACGAAATTCTTTTGGAGCTTAAGGTGCGGCGTTCGGATTCCTTAAGGTAAAATTACCCTAGAAGTTTTTACCTTCTTTAAACTGGGGTCTCCTTTAAAATAGGGAGAATCTACTTATTGGGCACGTGAAGTTGTGTGAACTGAAATAGTCAGCTATACATAGAACAATAAAAATACAGTAAAAATAAAAGTAAAAAAAAGAAAGAAATGAAGAAAGGGCTACGACACAGGAGATAGTTAACCTTAAAAAGGAAAATTTCTTCCTGACAGTACAAAGCGCTTCATTTTTCCTTCCTTTCAATTTTCTGTCCAAGTTGTATGTCTTTTTCTAATCCTTTTTCCTTTCTTTTTATTGGGAATACATTAGGGTAATTCACCTATGAGCGCCGCTCCTTGATTAATGCTCATTTTACTACTTTTTCTAATTCTCTTTATAAGCAGTCGACACATTTTGCAAGATGTTCACTTATTATTCTTACATTGTTTCTTATAAGTACTTTTATGTGATTTTTTTACTTTGGGATAAAATTAACCAATATTAGGAGCGAAGTTTACCAAAAAATAAAAAGAAAGAAAATTCTATTCCATTATCGTCCTGCTTCGCCGTACGTTTTTGTTGTTAAACATTGTTCAAGATTATTTATTTGTATAAATAAATATACCTTATATGTTACAATTGTTGGTCAAGTACTAGGTATTCGATTGTAAGTCGAAATAGTCTATAGTGTTTTAATAAACATTTTATACTCATTTTTCTTTCTTTTATGGTTTTTATTTATTTTTATTTATTATAGTATTTATATTTTATTATTATATTTATATTTATTTATTATTATTATAGTAAGGTTTGTGATTGCGTAACAATTATAATTACTTGTAGGAATTTATGTTTTGTGCAGTATGAAGTATATTTATATAATTATTATATATTATTTATA
The DNA here is from genome assembly GCA_015478945.1 of Trachelipus rathkii. Lineage (NCBI taxonomy): Eukaryota > Metazoa > Arthropoda > Malacostraca > Isopoda > Trachelipodidae > Trachelipus > Trachelipus rathkii. The sequence continues at coordinate 70,211 of JABUQX010058991.1, read as the reverse complement.
TGTATACATTGTGAATTAAGAGTAATCACAACAAAACACTTAAAACGAAATTCTCGTCAATTTTGGATCAGAATATGCAAATTTACTGAATGATAATCACGAAGCAAATTTCAAAGACTTGCAAATGGGAGAAAACAGAGATCCTGAAATGGGATTGTTTTTAATCACACATCTAATATATGAGGATATGAGTACGTATTCTAACTAATATATTAGTGATCTCGTACTTATAACTTTATATAGGTTCAGGATAGACGTTCATGTCAAGTTATGAATTATTAAAAATTGAGCCTTTAGTATACTATAAAATAACAACACTTTAAGGTCATTTTTTTAGTGAGCTCAATTAGATATTTATAAATATTTGACTATCAAACTTGAGATGCCTAGCTGTTGATCACTACTATCAAAATAATATGATAATAAGTAAATAAAGAATATATAAGATAATAGATAATCCTTACTTGCGTAAATGTTATTACAAGCCTGTCCTAAATGGCTCTTCGCTATACTATTAGTGAGATCAACATTCCTTCATCGGCTAATATTTACTATTTTGTTTAATTGCTCAAATATGGAAGATTTTATGTCTAATATTAACTATTGTGTTTCTAATTGCTCAAATATGGAAGATTTTATGTCTAAGCTAGAAATAACAGAATCTGCCGCTGTCATTAATTACAAATGAGTAATAAAACTATAAATGACTACTTAATATATATTATAAGGCTATACTAACTTTTCTTGATAGACAGGAAGCTATCATTTCTACGCCTATTTTTAATTTATAATAATATTCATAAATAATAATATATATTTAGCACCAGAAACTTTACAAGTCAGTATTATCAATATTTACGTATATGTCCTTTGTATATATATATATATTACTGAAGAGACTTTTAGATATATGAGTTTATTGTTTTTTTATTCTTCGTATATTCACACCTGTAGTAATCATGTTATAAATAAGAGTTCGAATTTTAAAAATTAGTGACAAAATTATTATTAATAAATATTAATAAAATTTATAAGTACATATACTGATATTTATTTCGTCAAATTGGATAATATAGGCGACCAATAGTGGAAGGAGGGTTTTTTATAACATATATATTTATACATAAATTATATCATACATATTTTATTAATAATTCAAGATATAACCTGTATAAATAATTTATTCATAGTATTATATTAATATTTTATATTATATATTATATCCTATTACTTAATGTAGCCTATGCTGAGATCTGGCCACTTCCCCATCGTTTCAGAGCGACTACTAATTCTCTATGTCTCAATACTCACTTTTCCTCCAGTTGTTGGAAGCACGTCACTCATGTTCTACTATAACTGTTGCGCGAAAAAAGGGGAAAGTCATGCTCTCTGATTTGCCTTCTAATGGAAATAATTCAGCGGCTAATTAGCTCTCAACCATAGATTATTCTATCAATAAAGGTAGATTGCTTTGAAACCTTCATTCTTAACTGCTCACTTCCTTCTTAGAAACCAATCTGGGAATCTCTATTCTTCTTCTTTCCGACATGCACAGTAACGTGGCTTTCGGCGTTTCCCGAGGTCTGATCTGGTGATAGTTTTTACTTTCCAATTTACACCAAAAGCATAAACTCACCGATTTTATTGGTGTGTTACGCACAAGTGCCCATGTAGTTTAAACTAAACGAAGGGCTTTAGGCACCCCTTAAGCGTGGGATTGTTAGCGTGAAAACACCTCAAAGAGTCTTAAAAAATAATGACACAACTCAAAAAAAAAGGAAAGGCATCCCCAAAGTGTTGGATGAAAAAGGGAATTTACTATGCAGATTCAATTAAAGAATAATCCAAAAAGGCTTATTCATAACCTGGTGAAATGTAAAGGAAAAGTAAATATACTTCAAATTCTTGAAGAAAAAGTTTAACTCATAAGTCTCTCCCACCATATTTAGAACTTTCGCGTGGATTATCAGGGGTTGTGGGATCCCGTCCTCTTATTCACCTATGTCTTATTGAGGCTCTTTAAATCTTTATGTTTCTTCTAATTCCGGATACTCATTTAATTACAAAAAAGATTTGTCTTCGGTCTCGAAATATACTTAAGGAGAAAAGGGGGTGCACTCGCTTTGACGGGCTAGTGGGGAAGGTTTGGATTAGGAAGGGCGAGCTCATTCTTCATCATTAATAAATGATGTATAAAAAAATATTTTAATATATCTAGTGGCTGCTTCACCTTTGGATTATCAGAGGCTATACTATTGTTCTCTATCATTCTTCTTTCTTACATATATAATATTAATATTCTTACTAATTTCGGGCACAGTACTGTGATATGATAATAGGGCTTTTCTCAACCTTGCACACATTTATCTTATATTACAATAGTGGTATAAAGTTGAGTTTCCACGATTTGCTAAATACCATCGGCTGGTATATTCCGATAATTCGTGATCAGGAAATTTTTTGAGAAGAGAGCTTTTCAATCTGGGGTGGAATTGTGGAATTTAGCTGCAATTTGAAATTGCGTGCTCAGGGGACCACTTCAAATTTTTAAAAAATTTCTTAAAATCTGGGTTTGTTGAACCTAAGACAATTGAGTCCGGTATATTTTAGTCTTCGTCATTAAATTAACTTTCTCATGAGATTTACATTATAATACACTTATTATCTCCGTATAGCCTTTGAACTTGAGCATATTTTAATTATAATTTTATATCCTCGCAAACATTGAAGAGATATTACAACCCTAATGTTTGAAAATTCAATATAGTTCTTTTAAAAGATATACCTCAACACCTATTACTATATATACAAATTACTCTACCTCTACTACTGTATAGAACTACTATACCTTTAATACTTTATTCCTTATGCTATATTATCTTTCGACGGTTTCTATCGTCTTACTGCTTTGATTCCAATACCGTTTGACTATACTAATATAAGTATATATTATTAAAATTAACTACATTAAGTATAAAAATTATACTTATAAAATAAAAATGTCTTGGAAAATTATTCACGTCAAGCATTATAAAGCTGCTTAATATTGATTTACCAATGTAATAAAATTTTATTAATATTAAATATACTAAGATTAGCCTAGGATATATATATATATATTATATAGTACTAGTCAGTAGATATACTCATATATCCATATATAATAACAGAAAATATAACTGTAGTAGGTATAAGTGAGTTTCTGTATTTTATATGAAATTACTTAGATATACTGCATTTGTAAAAGTTAATGTTTTTTTTTTTTCTACTCTTTTTTATCAGTTACTCCAGCTATAATAGTATATATTAACGTACAAGGGTTTCTTCCTTAAAGCTACTCCATTTATATGGAGTACTGTTCTCTATTATAATATACTGTTTTTTACTTAGCATATAACTATTATCTATAGGGTTAGAAGGTATTATAGCTCTTAGGTTTCAATTACCACGGCTTTATTTGGATTTCACATATGGGTCGGAGTCATATATATTATAAGCCTATAAAATGTGCTTTATATTTATAACACTCACTGATTTTGATGATTCTGTTTTATTCATGTATATAATCAAATATAATTCAAGTAACTATATTATTGACTCTACTTCTATTTATGGTCAATTTACTGTTTCAATTTGATTTACCAATGTAATAAAAAATTTAAATAGTTTCAAAAGCTGTAATTATTCTATGGATTTCTATATATTAAAATATAATTTACACTATCAAAATTAACTTCCCATAGAATAAAAGTATGTGTACAGTAATATAAAATAATAAAACTCAACGTTATAAAAGTGAAGAAATTATTTAAATCTACATTCTTTGTAAATGGTGATATAACCTTTTTAATGTCACCTCTGGTCGAAAATGGTCAGAGATCTACACCACATTCCAGATTTGGGGATTGTCAAAAGCAGGTTCATATCAAAGTCGAGTATATCACAATGTTCGTCTCGTTTAGTTAAATGGGATATAGTTTACGTAACCTATCAAATACCTCGTAGCGCAGGAGAGACACGGAGGATCCCAAGTCAAGATACAAAGTAATTTCATTGATAAATTGAAACTCAACTGTCAATTTTATCTTCAGGAAAAGTAGCTTTTACCAATTATTGGATTCTCTTCTCCTTTACATATTCTTGTAAGATTTGGATTTTATTGTGTGTCTATTTAATGGAATTTAGAAATCCAATTTTAGTTCACTTGCAAGCGTTATTAAAGGTTTAGATAGAATTTCGAAATAAAAATGAGTCAGGTATGTGCTAGTATGTCATTTAGTCTTTATTTAAACTGTGTGTATAAATCCTACAATGAAACATTTCCAAATTTTCGACTTCGATATTTTCTTCCCACAAAGCAAGCTTTTGCTCTCACTAATTTTCTCAATTCATTTTTCTGTCAATGAATTGTATTAATAGTGAGTGTTGTGTAGCAATTTAATTTTCTCAAAATTATATTGTGATACTCTACTTATCAGCCAACTTTCACTGCAAAGCAGGTTTGCAAAACTTTAAGTGTTTCTCTCTTTTTCTAAAAGAAAATTTCAAGTTCATATTATCTCGGTAAACGTCGAAGTATTGTTGTCTTGATAACACCTTACGTATGGTATAAGGGTAATTTCATGTTTGCTCCCCATCCTCATACAACGTATTCCAAAGATTACTTTGAAAGGTTAATTTAATAATCACCAATTTAAACATCCTGAAACATTGAAATCTCTTGGCTCATTTGTTTTCCAGCAATATGCTATGTCTATGTATGATTACAATGATAATTTATATGAGTGGAGAATCTAGTACTCTTACCGTCTTGAATCCTCTTTAATCTGTTAACGCACAAGCATCATTTGTAGTAAACTGATCAGTTATCCAAGATAGTTTGTGTTCATTGAAATATTACTTTGATAATTTCCTACGTCCAGTGCATCTCTCTTAAGTGAACGAGAAAAGGTATTTTTCATGCATTCTTTCACAAAGAGAAATATCCTAGGAAAACTAAGAGCTGTGGCATATGCCATATTAGCACTTCATCCATGTAAAGCAAAATAGAATAGTAGAAATAAGTGAAAAAACACTTTGAGGTGGAACTAATTGCAACAAAATGGTTCTTGTTGTAAAAGCATGTAACACGCTCTAATAAATAACAAAAATATACAATCCACTGACTCGCCAAATGCGTTTTATTGGCCGCCATTTTAAAGACATGACGATCTACCGTCTGAAAAACATTATTGACAAAAGGAAATTATATCAAATAAAAATAATTTCATTAAAATAAAAAAATTGATTATAATTAAAAAATAAAAGAAAATAAAAAAAGGAAATCGATGAAACAGAAAGCTATTAGTTGTTGGAAATACTCTTTTTTATTAATCTAAGAGGTTTTATATCCGAATCATTTATCTTCATTAAAATCAAATTCTCTCTCATCTCATCTAAATCCAAACCGTCTCCTGTGTTGTACAGCAATTTCCACAAACAGGTTTTTACCACTATTACTGAATATGGAAGTCCACATCGAACATGTTACATTTCAGGTGTTACATGGTTCTCAACTGTTTTGCAGGCACATTAATCATATTTAATTTTCTGGGTGCGGGTGAAAGTCCGTTAATATCGGCTGAAATTTTCCATCAACCAACTGCCAACCCAATATAACAAGCAAAATATGTAGATTTTTCCAAATAAAACTGCAGATGCACTCGAAGTAGATGGTATTTCTCTCCATTTTGTGTTGGAGGCAAACGAGCTATATCAATTTCTTTTTAGCTGAAGCTATTTTCCTAATGTATAGTTCATAATGAAGCACATTTAGGTTGCTTGTGTCGATGTTATCTCCATATAGTGACACAACAACCTTACAGCCAATTTCGACCAAATCCTCCTTAGTAACATCTTCTGATGTTCCAAATGGGAAGACCATTCGCATAAGATTTTGGATTTTATGATATTCTTGAAAGCTGAATAATTGCTTTTGCCAAATAACGGACTGGTGGTGTCACACCCTGTTTATGCGTGAACAAAAAGTAAAGTTTAGCAAGCCTCCTCTCCAATGCACTGCTTGAATGTCACGAACTTTATCAGATTTTGTGGCAGATTGCATTAAAATGATCTTAGAAGAATGATAGGATAAAATACCAGTATCATGCTTTCCTAGGCAATATTTTAAGCTTCTTTGACGATTAATGTGTTAGTATCACCTGCAAGAATGACAGAATGACCTCTTTCTTGAAAATAATTCCCCAGTATATTCTTGTAGAGTTAGAAAGAATTTTGTTTTTCTTGATGATGACAGACGAATTTTGGCATTAAGAGCAGAACTAGCATAAGACAATGCTTCAGGTAATCTTTCCTCTCTTCCCTTTATATTTGTTATGTTTAATACCCTCCAAAGTCCTAGCGAGTATATTTTTGTCATCTATCCTTCAATTTCTGGCGGCGGACAAGTATGACCTTTTTGAAGGCTTGCAAAAATAGGGTATTTTTGACATAAAAAACGCCGATAACAATCAAAAATATAAATACAAAGCGGATAACTAACTTTCAGTACAGTGATATAGGCATATAGAAATGCTTGTGAACATTATTAAAAACCAAGAGACATAAAACGTAGAGGATGTAATTTTTACAGAAATTCTTAAGTGGTTTAGTTCTCGCATTTGTTGAAGGTATATTCTTGCGCATTTAGCATAATTATTTATATTTGTTTTTCAATATTAAGATGAGTTATCTCGATGTTGAAAGCGCTGTGAATGTATTCGTGCGTTCGTTGATGTTATGGAGTCAACATAATTGATCCACTAGAATCTAGAACAAAAAATATGCACTGCCCGTGTACGGTCTTGTGTTTATATATATATTATAATTTTTTCCTTGAATTTTTTTTGAAACAATTGTGTAAATATATTACTAAAAAATAAAATTTAGGGTTTTTCTTCACGATTGTAGCGCATCCCCTGGTATTTCGAGACGTACCCCAGTTTGAAAACCATTGGACTCTAACCACCTCCCCTGCCACCCCTATCTTTAATTCTTTCATTACTCCATCCATATACAAATTAAATAGCCATAGAGACATAACACATTCATTCCTCACTCCAATATAATATTAATATTAAAATATTCACTCTACACTCCGTTTATTCTTACACACCCTTCATTATCAACTTACATTTCATTCAGAAGCTTACCGCTAACATCATATATCACTAATATCTCACTCCTAATTTACTCCACCTCCTTCTTTTTTCATTCCTCTCAACTTAATTTTTTATACCATTTTCATTTTCTCCCGCAACTCCAAATCCACCTGTCATACCATCCGTCTTTCGATCACCTACCCACCCACACAATGATCAGAAACCCCCACTCACCTCTTCCAAAACATCATTCAGATTGTCCCAGAAAGTCACACCTCTTCAAACATCACCCTCTCAGATAGGAGCAAAAATATCAAATAATTGTCCTTTCTTTCATATAGTAATTTAACTATTAATACTATTTCTTCCACCATCACTCATGGCAGTGACAAGTCATCATCAGAATCGCAATTCCTTCTCTCCCCGCTCTCATTCCTCTCCACCCCAACAAATACACACATTTCACTCCACACAAATCGTCTTCAAAGATTCCTTTCATCTTTGTTACAGTCACAGCAAGAAAATCAAATTTACCCCTTTTCTAACTACGTATCTTACTCATATCTTCCTCACGGGCATTTATTGCTCTAATACATTTCGTATACCATAGGTTTCTTAGAAAGCCTTCCGAAAATAACAAGGTCATTCTGCGCATCATACAAGGTTTCGAGGCATGCAGAAGAATTTCTATTAAAAAAATAAGTGGTAACGGGTTCCCAACCCAACCACCACTGTTCACTACTTGACCCTTCAACTACATCCGCAGAAAATTCGTTGGAGGAATTCTTGCACCCTTCATATGGATGCCCGCCATATATATATACTAGTATTATATTATATATATATTATATATATTATATAGTATATATATTATATATATATAATAATATATAGTATATATGATATATATAATATATATATATATATATATTATTGACGATTAGATAATGAAGCCTGTATTACGCCGTTATGAAGCATTACAAACATCCTCATTTTTTTTCCTCTTGTAAGTTGATAACCCTAGCCTCCACCTTTAATTACTCCCTAATTTTTCGAATAACGAGAAAAGGGGGAAGGTAAACCTTCTCGACTCCTATATATTTACCACTTCCTCGTCTCATTTGAATGTCAACCCACTTTTTGTCATTTAGTTGATGATGATGATGATGAAGACATGGTTTCAAATGTCATTTTGTTTCTTGCTTTGTTGTTGTTTTGTTTAATATTGTTTGTTTTTGTAACTGACATCATAGGATATATATATAATATATATATATATATTATTATTATATATATATTATATATATATTATAATATATATATATATATATATATTATATAATATATATATTGATATATATATATAGTATCTATATATATATATATTATTATTATATATTATATAATATATTATATATATTATAATATTATATATATATGGTCTATTCTGTTTACGACCGTCAGTTTTTATTTTTTTTTTGTTTTTTTTTAAATATATTGCTACTATATGATGCACCAAACAATGAATTTCAGTGGTACATGACATGAGTCAAAAGTTCGAAGTATTTTGTAAATAATTTGAAAATCACATTTTTGTTAAAATATTGTTTTAAAAAATTGAATATTCTGAAAAACGACAATTACAGAAAACCAATTACATATTGGAACAAGCGTATAAAGCTTATTATCAGAAATTAAAAAAATAAAATCATAAATTAATATCTCAAAAAGTCGACACTTACAGAAAAACTAAATACATATTTGGAATCAGCGTTAATGCTTATTAAAAATTAAAAAAAAATAAAAAAAAAACGCAAAAAAAAAAAAAATTAAGGGGCTTCGAGCCGACGGGACAGAGGGGGGAGTTTTCCATACCGTAGAGAGGGGCGAGGAACCCGCGACACCGCAACATCTCAAAGAGCGGTTCGAGACCCCCCCGAGGGGGGAAATAGTCACTACCTGTAGTTTCCCCGGCAGGCGAGAGACCCGGATCCGCCATCTTTGCGGTTACTTGGTATTGCCTTTAGTAAAAAAAAAAAAAAAAACAAATTCAAACATACTGGCGGAGTTGTAAAACGTAAAATTCTATATATTTTGAAATCATGTCCTTACCACTTCAATAATAATTAGGATATATACTAGATATATTAAAAAAACAAAAAAAAATCAAAAAACTGACGGAGTCGTAAACAGAAGAGGTCCTATATATAATATATTATAATATATATATTATAAAATATATAATATTATATATATATAATATATAATATATATTATATATATAATATATATATAATATAATAATATATAATATAATATTATATATAAATATATATATATATTATATATATATAGACTGCTATGGAGGACAAATTTTGATACCATAATATCACACTAATTCCCTAATAATTCTACCGGAAAATTTTTATTTTTCCTTTTGAATTATTTTTATTTGTGAAGCTTAAATTAATAATTTTAAAAGAGATTTCGATTTTTCAATTCATTCTCGTTTCTTTGTGTGTCGTTAATATTATTATAACTAATTATTAAATTATATCGCGTTTATATTTTAGGAATTTTTAGGAAAGATTTACAACACACACCAAAGAAACGAATGAATTGAGAATAACCTTTTAAAGTTTTTTAGTTTCATTCAACTAGCAATATATCGTAGAGAGAGATAAAATTTTCGTCGAATATAGTAGAGAATTCGGGGATTTGTGTATTCAAAATTTGTCCCTCCAAATCCACTTGTGCATATGATTCGCTGAGGGCGGAAGTTGCTAGTGTGAAGTGTGTGTGTGTGTGCTGGGTGAAAGGAATCAGAGGTGAGAGAAGGAATCGCGACTTCCGATAAATAACTTTGCCACATTCAGTAATATTTTTTTGAACAATAAAAACATAGTACATACTAATTTTATACGGTTTAAGCTTTTTCTCATTTAGTTAGTTAAGCCTAAACTAATTATGTTACATTAGTAGGTTTAGGGTTGCTAATGTTTCATATATAAGTATATAGTATAATATATATATAATATTATATATCTAATATATTTATATATATTAATAGTATATTATAGATTATATGTTGTGTATATATATATTAGAAAGATCTACACAAACATGCCTGTATACATTTATACATATTAAACAATAATATATATATATATATATATATATATATATATATATATTATATATAATATAATATATATAATTATATTATATATATATATATATATAATATATATATATAAATATAATATGAAACTTACTTGTAGTAGTGTTTATTTACTTGATAATAAAGGCCTTGAATATGAACTGGACACTTAGACAACTTACCACTTTAATTGCATATAAATATTTAAAGCTTACAAAAATATATGCATTGATAACTAGCTTTCACCTCGACAGGCGAGGCCTCTTCGGGTTATGGGAAATTACTTATTATGAAGTTTTGCAGATGGAATCCAATTTAGTTGGTTTTTTAATTTTCTTCGTTGTGCTGTTAAAAAAGTTTGATGATTTTAGGTATTCATGTGAGAATAAAACCATCTTAACCTCACAATATTGTTTATAGTTTTTTGATATTGTATATGCCAAATGACTCCACGATTTACGATGACCTGATATTAATATTGCCACAGAGTTGAAATTAATTATGTTGATATGATATGTAAGGTAGTCTGTGGGTGGGCTAGAGCTAGTGTTGTATTGTCAATATTCAAATCCTATATGTCTACAATTGTTCTTCTTTTCCAAAACACGATTCTCCGATTAGTAGGTAAAGGTTGCATGCTGCTGCATCGAATGGTGATAGATACTACTTAATGAGTGATTTTTCTTGCGTTTGGGAGGTTTTAATATGTTTTGGGTAATATTGTAGATTGAACCAAATTAAGATTTTGGTATTTTTTATGGTGAACTTATAAAATTATAAGAGTCGGCAAAAAGAAACATTTTCCTCTTTATTTGGAGTGTTGTAATACCTGTTTTTTGCTTTTTTAAGTGCTTTAGAAGGAAAACTAAAATGGGTAATATAGAGATTTGAAAGTGCTATAAATACATTTGATTTATCGGAAAGAAATGATGGGGAACATAGCCTGAGAGCAAGGAGGATAAACTTGACAAATGCTAATTTTTATTTTGGTCAATGGTTAGAATGCCCAATGTATATATTGGGAGCTATGTTGGTTTCTAGTATAATTTGTATAATTGGAGATGATTGCTATTGTTCATATGACTGTGTATCGAGAAACGGGATGGATAAATTTGAGAGGTGAACGTAAAACTGGTAAAAACTGTACGGAGGGATTAATGGAGTTTGATTAAATGATTAAGGAACATCTGTGGGTTGGTATATGAAGGTAGGGATACACAAAATGTCGTCTACATATCTGGCCCATAAACTATTGTTGAGGAGAGGATGAGGAAGTATATGGTAAAATTCTATCAACTCCATGAAAATGTTGCTGGGTATGGGAGATAACGGTGGATTGGTGGGGTGATTCTATTGTTTTATTTTCTGCCCCCTCCTTGAAAAGGGCCCAGCCCGTGATTGGTGGTTGAAATAAATAAAAAAAAAAAAGTATAGAAGTTTTAGTTGTTTACCTAAAAATCATTTTGTGTTAGCAAGAAAACTTTAGGTAATGATATCTCAAGAAAGGAAACGTCTGGGAAAGGCACAAGATTAAGATGTCTATCTGTTGTAAAATTTTAAATCTTTTTATTTTAGACATCTGCTGACCTTTATATTTATCTACCTTTGAAGTTGGAGTAACTTTATATTAAAAGAGAAGTGGTTAATTATATCGCAGTTTACTAGTCAAATCTGAAATTAGTTTCACTGGTCAGCGAATTACAAAATATGTCAATTGTTGCTTAGCAACTTTAATTGTTGGTCTATATGATTATAACTTTTCTGATGGCCATAATTTATTTGTATGATGATTGCTTTTTTAAAGCAGAGTTTCAGCTCCTCATGAAGATTTTAACTGAAAAACTCTGATGTATGATGCTTTTACTATATACATAAGAGTAGTATTAGATGAAAAGTTATCCAGAAAGGAAATTTGTTTCTCCATTATGTCTCTCTTCATAATAATCGATTTCGGTATGTAACGCTAAGTAATTCCGCTAATTAAGAATGCAAAAAAAATTTTTTTCTTCACCTAATTACCTAATTGTTACAAGAAATAAAGAAATATTTGTAAATAAATCTGCAAAAGAAGTGGTTGATCTTTCTACCTAACCCCCCCCCCCTAATCGGACTACACACCACTCTTTCCATTTTTTTTTTTATAGGGCGAGGCGGGACAAGGGGATGGATGGGTTTTCGTACGGTGAACTATTGTATATTAATGTTTCCCTACCTTATGTAAGCATGCTTTTTTAATTAGATGAATTTACATATATATATATATATATAATATATATATATATATATATTATATATAATATATATATATATATTTATATTTACTATGATGATGACATATTTATCTTTATGTTTTGAAATTTTATGAAAATATTATATATATATATATATATATATATTATATATATATATATA
>JABUQX010058991.1:35000-52500 GCA_015478945.1 Trachelipus rathkii | reverse complement strand
AAAAGAAATAATAGCTATCTGATCAACTCTTACCTGCTCCCATTGCTCAGAAGTCCAATGAATATGAGTCTGAGCCCAGGCATTACTTGCCCGTTTCATTTCTAAAGTTAGTCTAGGCTTCTTTCTTGGACGATAGGCTTTTAATCCAGCATCTAATAACCTCCTATTGGCGGTTCTTCTAGAAATAATAATCCCCTCTGCTGATAGAACATTGAAAAGCTTCCTACATGATAGTCTTCTATTTTTCAGAGCCATTTGAACTCTTTTTTTTGTCCTCCCTGGGTGTTGTTTTTCTTTTCTTTCCACATTTGCCAACCCTATTTGAGCTCTAACTGTGACCGTATTTCAATTTCTTCTTAATATTACTAACTGTTTGAGTTGAAACCCCAAGTTTTGCTGCTATTTCTTTCTGTTTTAAGTTGCTCACTTGCAATAACACATTAATCTGTCCGACTTTCCGTGGACTCAAATCACTAACTTTACCCATATTTGATCACTTTTATAAACTACCAAAATATCTGAAAAAAATGGTATTATTATTAAAATAATACAATAAAACACTAGTATACACTAATTATAACAAATAATAAAAGGTGTAAAACATCGCTAACACACACAACTCCCGTGAAAGCAGGACAGCAACTGAACGTAAAAATATAATAAACACTGAATAATTCACCAAATCTGTCATTGTTGCCAGATACTGCCACACAATACTTTTAAGTTTGGTAAATAAATAGTAAAATATTTATATTATCCTTGTGTATTAAAATAAGTTCAAAAAAGTTGAAAAAATTAAATTTCATAACCTTTTTATTCAAAAATAGCAAATTTTTAAAAAATCCATAATAAATATGCCAGTACTGTATATATATATATATATATATATATATATATATATATATATATATATATATATATATATATATATATATATATATATATATATATATATATATATATATATTTATTTGGGTGAGTACTAAACCGTAATACTGTAAAATACCTAACAACTGCTCATTGTTTAAGAATGCAGGAACCGGAATTTCTTGTGAACTTTCCTTTAACTATAAAGTAAAAAAAATATTTTATATAACTTTCAACATAAAATCTTATATTTAGTACAATGCCACTTCACGAACATATGGAAAATCATCGTCATAGAGAATATCTGGAAGTCCAAAAATTTTAATAGTAAAAGGGAGTCTTGTATTTTCTAGAACAGGGGAAACCACAAAAGAGCAATAGATCCAAGCCGTGAAATAAGTGAGTTTTGAGGAGAGTTTCTCCCCAAAAAAGATTTGGTATATCAATGACCATCCAGAAAATAATGGAATTTATCGCAATGAGTAACCTGCCATTAATGTCACAGAAGAGAAAGGATTCATAGAACTTATTGTCCATCTTCAACCAAAATATCTTATTCTAGTAGAAAATATTTTGTAGGGAAAATGTTACCAACTTCATATTATGAAACTGAGTCTGTTAAGCACCGAGAAGTTATCATGCCGATCAGATAATTAATGCAGATATAGATAGATTCAATAATCCAATTGACTCATTTACTTAACTGCACCTGCCACCAGCTGAGCTGAAAACATGACTGTGCATCTACAAGCATCAGGTTCTATCTTTAATTGTACCACTATAGATTTAAATTGATGATAACACCTAAATTCTTCCCACATAATCCATTTAACCTCTAGATGTTAACATAATGAAACTCTCGGAACCTGATTTAGCAGACCTACAAGGTTTTCCTTATTTTATTCATAAACTTCAATTTATTAAAGATGCCTTATTTTCTCAAAGAACAGTGTGATTTAATTAAGAAATGTAGGAATATTTGTACACATTTCAATCATTCCAGTTTTTGAGCTGTAATTAATTTAAAAGAATACAAAGAGACTTGGATCCACATCTTGCAAGCCCACTTATGCCAATTCAAGATGTTAATACAAGGTGGAATAGCACACATTTGATTCTAGAAAGAATTGAATGTTTGAAAAGACCTCTGCAAGTTTATATTATAGAACAATCAATCATTTAAGCTTTGACTGCTAATAAATGGCAAATACTTGAAAAAATTCTAAGTTTTGCAACCATTTCTCATGGTTACGGAAACTATAAGGCAAAATCAATTATATCATCAATTATTCTACATATTTGAGCTCTCCAGCATATCTCTCAAACTCTGAGGATGACAGCAGAGAATAAAGAAGAGCTGAAGAAGGAATTAGAGTTTAGATTTATGAATAAAAAGGAAGAGAAAGGATCAATAGGCATATATCAAAACAAGATAATTGTTTTAAATACTGTAGTAGACCCAAGATACTAACTGACTTTATTTTCTAATGAAATAAGAGAATTGAGTAGAAAATGGATGCTTGAAGAAATATGCAAATAATTGAAGGTTGAAAGTGATAATAGTAGTAGCAGTACTGGGAAAAGAAGAATTCCTTAATTGGTGGAAAGTGAACAAAGCTAAATTCCCAAATATAGCAGTACTAGCCCAAACATTACTCTCCTTTCCAGTCTCCTCCATATATTCAGAGAAATTATTTTCATTTTCAAAAGCAGGAAATATTTTTGAGGAAAAACGTTTAAAAATATTGCCCAATACTGATGAACAGTTTTTCTTTTACTTCACCACAATTCAGCAATATTTTCAAAAGTGTTTAAGGAAAGTTAATTAAGGAAAGTAATTCCGGTTCCGGCCGGAATTTTCAAAATTCCGGCCGGAACCGGAACCGGAAAAAAATGTCAAATTCCGGCCGGAATTCCGGTACCCTAATATATATATATATATATATATATATATATATATATATATATATATATATATATATATATATATATATATATATATATATATATATATATATCCATCTTATAGATATTAAGTTATATATATATATATATATATATATATATATATATATATATATATATATATATATATATATATATATATATATATATATATATATATATATATATATATATATATTATTATTATTATTTTTATTATTATTACTATTATTATTATTTTACGTCGTTTAGGAACCAAAGAGCGTTTTTGTTTCAATTAACCAATGGTGTTTGTTCCTTGTTTCAAATCAAAGCTTGAAAAGTAGAAAGAAAGCTTATGACTTACATGAATATTAATATTATATAAAAAGAATGTAAATCATTTATATTATGTAATATAATTATTTATAAAATTTATAACTTCAGTTTTGGGCAAAATTTTTGAATGATATAGCTGCATTTCCGAAATGTTGTCAAAAGATTTAAGACAATTTGGTTTTAGCTTCTGACGGTCTGGTTAATGACGGCACGTTACAATTTCTTTGTTTTGACGTCGTCATTCTGTTGATTCCCCCCTTAATTTCGTTACACAAAATTAAAGTGAAAACAAACCTGGTCTAGATGGCTAAGTATTTCAAAGTAAGTAAAGGGCTAGTTTGATATGAAAATTTTCAATAGATTTTAAAAAGGTAATTAGGCTCTGAATTTTTAATTTTTTTTTTTTTTTTTTTTTTTTAAATATATGGAAATGAATAAAATCTATGGTTAATTTCTTTTTTTGTCATTTTAAAAAACAAAAAATGTAAAAAAAATTTTATGTAATTGTAAATTATGATTCCTAGGCTAGACTATTTTTTCTGACATTAATATAAATATTTTACCGCGACCGTGAACATATTCACAAACACATACGCACACAAGTATATATATATATATATATATATATATATATATATATATATATATATATATATATATATATATATATATATATATATATTTATATATATATATATATATATATATATATATATATATATATATATATATATAATATATATATATATATATATATATATATATATATATATATATATATATATATGTTATATTTATATATATATATATATATATATATATATATATATATATATATATATATATATATATATATAGTATATATATATACATATACACAAACACACACACACATATAATATATATATATATATATATATATATATATATCGTTGATGGAGCGACCTCTTCCTCCTTTCCTGTTAATTGTGGTGTTCCGCAAGGTTCCGTTCTATCTCCATCTTATATTCCTATTTTCATCAACGATCTTCCTCAGCTGTAATTTCCAACTTCTGTTCACTTCTTATGATGACCTCAACCTCCACTCTTCTACTCACCAAATCTGCTCCTTCCTTTTAGAGTTGCCTCTCGTCTTCAGTTTTCCGATTCTATCCTTGTCGATCTGGATGGGATTTCCCGGTGGGGTCACCGCAACCTTGTAAAATTCAACTCTTTAAAAACTCCCTTGCTACATCCTCCAAAGACAGCCTCCCAACTTTCCTATTTCCTTCGACGGTTCTAACCTCTCCTGTGAATAACATAAACATTCTTGGTCTTAACATAAACAATAAATTGTCTTGGAAACCTCATATTTCAATGATTGCTAAGGTGGCCTCAAAGAAACTGGGAGTTCTGTTCAGGTTGTGGGAATTTTTTTCCTAGCTGCTCCAGTTATATAAGGGCCTTATTCGGCCTTGTACGGAGTACTGTTCTCACATTTGGGGGTCTGGTCTAATTCTTTCTATTGATAGGGTTGAGTCTAAAGCTAAAAGACTAATAAACTGTCCCCTACTTTCAAACTCTCTTGACCCTCTATTGACGTGACGTTGGCGCACTATCTCTTTTCTATAGGTACTACAGCGGTAGATGCTCAGGGGAGTTGGCCGCTCGTATTCCACCTCCATTGCGTCGCCCTCGCAATACAAGGGGTGCCATGCTCTCGCATGAATTTTGCGTGAGTATTGAGAACCCCAGACTTGTTCGTTGTGGTGCCTCTTTCTTTCCAGCTACTTCTGTTCTGTGGAACTCCTTGCCTTCTGTTTTTCCAACTATATTTAATCTTCCTCTCTTTAAAGCCCACGTCTGCGCTCACCTGAGAGATTTGCCTTAGGCTGGGGATTGGGTGGGGTTTTCCTTGTTTTATTTTCTGCCCCCTCCTTGAAAAGGGCTCGGCCCGTGAGTGGTGGTTAACTGTAAAAAAAAAAAAAAATATATATATATATATATATATATATATATATATATATATATATATATATATATATATATATATATATATATATATATATATATATATATATATATATATATATATATTTATATTTTATGTATATATATATATATATATATATATATATATATATATATATATATATATATATATATATATATATATATATATATAATTTATTGATGGGACTATTAATCGTCATCGTCATCGGCAAAATCGGCATATTTTTTCTCAATCGTCATCGTCAATTTTTGCCGATGAAGAAGTGAACAAATATTAAGAATTTTGGATAATACTAAAACTCGATAATAATAATAATAATAATAATAATAATAATATTATTATTATTATTATTATTATTATTATTATTATTATTATTATTATTATTATTCTGTAACATTAAACAGTTAGTTGCCCATGAAAGTAAGAAGAAAATGGGCATATATACTCCGTTTTATTATTTTGAGTTTGTCATGAGGAGCTCCCACGTAGTAATAAATGTACTTTCTCTGAGCGTTTAAATTTTAGTGCTATATAAAATAGTAAAATAAGATTGATTGTGCATTCTTAATTATACAATTAGTCCGTTTTATTAAAGTTTTATTAAAATTAAAAAAAAAAAATCCTTAATATAAAGCAATCATACCTAGTACTGTTTCGTGTTATATGCTTAATAAAGGGGAAATTTCTGCTTTTAGGCCTTACGGCCAAGGGTCTTATTTCAGTTTTTGAAGAAACAGTGACAGTCTTAGAGGTGTTAAAAAAAATCCATTTTTAAGTGAAACATTTTATGTTCAGTTGGCAAAAATACGCTGAGAATCTAAAATTTATATTTATACGACAATAAGGCTTCAAGGTCTTTCCATATTTATCTGACTAGCATCCCTAATATATATATATATATATTAGTGATGGGACGATTAATCGTCATCGTCATCGTCATCGGCAAAAATTGGCATATTTTTTTTACATCGTCATCGTCATCGGCAAATTTTGCCGATTATTTTGCCGATTAATTGAACAAATATTAAGAATTTTGAATAATATTAAAACTCAATAATAATACACACATTCGCACTCACACTCACACAAAAATAATAATAATAATTCACCTTTATATATATATATATATATATATATATATATATATTATGTTATTATTATTATATATTATATATATATTATTATATTATTATATATATATTATATATATATATATATATACATATATTATATATATATATAGAAATATATATATAATATATATATATATATATATATATATATATATTATTATTATATATATATATATATATATATATATATATATATATATATATATTATATATATATATATATATATATATATATATATATATATATATATATATATATATATATATATATATATATATATATATATATATATATATATATATATATATCCATTTTGCTTATGGTATGTATGACATTCCAGTGCCTAATGGTTCGCCTTTCTGTTATGCGTTCATATCCACACTTATCCTCCAGACAACATATCATATACACATACTTATATCCACACCCCTCTTCTAGACAACATCTTACAGACATCCCTATCCCTTATATCCATACGTGTAGGGAGAAAAAATTGCCCACATCGTATGTCCTGCGTGTCGTAGAAGGCGACTAAGGGACGGTGGTAGTTAGGTTGGCTGCCTCAATACCACTTATCTGGCCAGGAATGCTAATGCATGCCTCGGAGAAGGTCGTGATCGCAGTAAGCGCCCTTCTATCCTTCGGCAAAAATGTATGAATCGTATCTGTATATGAAATGTCAGAGGAATAAATGTTGAGGAGATGAGGAGAGAGGTGATGAATGTATTTAGAAAGGGCAAATTTGATTTGTTCGCTGTGACTGAAACAAAGATGAAAGGAAACGGTGAAAATGAGTGGTGTGGTGCGAAATGTGTTTGTGTTGCTGTGGAAAGAATGAGAGGGGATAGAAGGATTTGCAAAATTCTGATGAGTGAGTTGTGGTAGAGAGCTATGTTGGTGATTTGTGTGTGTGTGTGAGTACTAGAAGTCTAAAGGTTAAATTTAAGTTTGAAAAGGTCAAAATTTGTGTGGTTGCGACATATGATCCATCTGAGGGTAATGTTGAAAAGAGTACGATTTTCTGGGATAATCTGAATGATGTTTTGGATGGGGAGAAAGGAGATTCAGTTCATTTGCCACATATCTGCTCATTCAAGGATTTTTTTACAGTTGTCACACCACTCACGGGCAGACTCTATTCAAGGAAGGTATTACCCTCAAAAGTTCACCTTCTAGCGCAAATTACGCATATGAGCACAGACGCAGGCTTTAAAGTGAGGGGATTAAATTCAGTAGGAAATACAGAAGATGGAAGAGAATTCCACAAAACAGAGGTGGTGGGAAAGAATGAAGCACCACAGCAAACTAGCCTGGAGTTACCAATGTCAACACAATACTCGTGCGCAGATACAGCACCTATTGTGCTACGAAGGCGTCGTAAAGGTGGTGGTATTCGAGTGATAAGTTCCCTCGAGCACTTGCCGCTGCGGTACCTATAGGATAGAGATAAAGCACCAACATCGCCTCGCAAAGATCGAGGGTCAAGTGAACTGGAAAGTACAGAACAGTTTATAAGCCTTTTTGCCGTTGACTCGACCCTGTCCAAAAGCCGGGTGAAACCAGAGCCCCCCCAGATATGAGAGCAGTACTCCATACATGGGCGGATGAGACCTTTGTATAGCGGAGCAACTGAGAAAAGGAGGAAAGTCTCACAGTCTAAACAAAACTTCCAGTTCTTTGAGGCCGCCCTAGCAACCGTTGTGATGTGAGGTTTCCAAGACATTTTTTTGTTCATGTTAAGGCCAAGGATGTTTATATTGTCAACAAGAGAGACGACAGAACCGTCGAAAGAGACAGGAAAGTTAGAAGGTATTTTGGAGAAGGAGATTTGTAAAAGTTGGGTTTTAAAGAATTGAATTTCACAAAGTTATTTCTATCCATCAGCGAGAATAAAATCGGAAAGATTAAGACGAGAGGCAATTCCAGAAGTAAAAGTGGAAGTAGAATTGATATGAGTTAAAGAATGAAGGGTCGAGTCATCGGAATACGAGTGGATAGAGTTAGAGGTGCAGGTGAGAAGATCATTAATGAAAAGTAGGAGATAAGACAGAACCCTGAGGAACACCACTATTGACAGAAAAGAAGAAGAAGTCGCCCCATCAACAACAGCCGATATTGAGCGATTTGAAAGAAAGCTAGACATAAGTAAGCAAAGAGAAGGAGAAAACCCAAAGGAGGGGAGCTTGGAGAGCAGTGACGCGTGCCATACTCGGTCAAATGCTTTGGATATGTCAAGCGCCACCACCCAAGTCTCCCTGTAGTTCCTAAGAGCGAAAAACCATAAATTGGTTAGATAGGAATGTATATCGCCAGTAGACTTCGTGTAACGAGAGCCGTACTGGCGATCGGAGTGAGTTTCCAGATGATCTAAGAAGTGAGTTGAGAAGGGTTTCAAAGATCTTAGATAGAATACAAGTGAGAGCTACAGGGCGATAGTTAGAAGGATCAGAGCGGCTTCCTTTTTTCGGAATAGGTTGGACATGTGAGAGCTTCCAACACTGAGGGAGGGAAAGTGCTAGTATTGAGACATAGAGAATATAGTTGAGCGAGGGGCCGAAGAGATTAGCCTTTTCAGTTGGAGAATTAGCAACACAATGATCAGATCGAATAAGAGGAGGAAAGGCAGATTTACAGAAGTTGCTAGAGATGAAAGATTTGTCAGTAGGAGAACCAAGGAGGTTAACGCACTTTCCTTTGATGAAAGCCAGCTTTGCTCGTCGAAGAGTATCCCTGCAACGATTTCAGCTGAATGAAAATTAGCGAGAGTGATAGGAGAACGAGAATTTTTCCACACCCGATAGGCACTGTCTCTAGCCTGAATGGCCAGAGAATAAGCACGATCGAACCATGGATTCTGAGGAAAGAAAGATTTAGTTTTAGAAGGAATGAATGAGGAAAGAAAAATTTATCTGAAGAAGGAATGAACCTGCTCATCCCATCAACGAATTACAGCTCCCTCCTTATCTTTTAAATATTTATACATCCATCATTAATCCTTATTGAGGTAGCCAATTTGCTATCATCTGCAAACTTGGAAACCTTACATTTAAGTCCCGGTCTAAATATTTTATACATGTATGAGGAACAGCCACTTGACCTAAGAAATCGTTACGGACCACAAACATGTCTCCTCATTTCCATTAATAAATACTTTTCATTTTCATTGATTAACTATTATTATTATTATTATTATTATTATTATTATTATTATTATTATTATTATTATTATTATTATTATTATTATTATTATTATTATTGAGACTTAAGGAATCAAAAATTTTGATCGCTAAAATAATTTCGGGAGGTTGAACCCCTGACCCTCCTGTCTACAGTCTATATATATATATATATATATATATATATATATATATATATATATATATAGAGAGAGAGAGAGAGAGATATATATATATATATATATATATATATATATATATATATATATATATATATATATATATATATATATATATATATATATATATAGAGAGAGAGAGAGAGAAATTTTAAAAATAGTTTTTTTCAATTAATCGTCATCGTCATCGTCATCGTCATCGTCATCGGTGAAATTTGCTCTAATCGTCATCGTCATCGTCATCGGCAAAAATTTCATAATCGTCCCATCACTAATATATATATATATATATATATATATATATATATATATATATATATATATATATATATATATATATATATATATATATATATGTATATATAGAGTTATTATATATAAATGTCCCCCTAACTATATATATATATAGTATATATATATATATATATATATATATATATATATATTAAATTTTTAAACACACTTATTCAGTTAGTCCTCAAAAAATTTTAATCGTCCCATCATATATATATATATATATATATAAAATATATATATATATATATATATATATATATATATATATATATATATATATATATATATATATATATATATATATATATATATATATATAAATATATATATATATATATATATATATATATATATATATATATATATATATATATATATATATATATATATATATATATATATATATATATATATATATATATATGTGTGTGTGTGTGTGTGTGTCTGTCAGTGGACTAAAGCGAGTCTTTCCTCTTTTAAAGATCGTAATTTTCCTCTCGTGAGAGCGAGAGTTCGAATCTCTGTCTGTCTACCTGAACAGACAAAAATTTGACGTCAGTAGATTTTCTGTAATATTTAATTACAGTTTACGGCATAGTGAATTACACTAATCTCAATACCCACACATCACTAAAAACATAGCCAACACATACAACAGAACAATTTATTATAACAAACTCACACTCCCTCTCTCATGCTTCTAGCATAAGAAGGTCGGCTCATTTGGATGCCAAACCACGTCCACGGTGGCTAGAATTTCCAAATGCGTTGAGCCGAAGCAGGGCTTGCTATCAAGCCTAGATAATCTTTGCATTCTAATCCACTTGGTTAGGAAATAAATGTAACACAATTTTCCCTAACCAAGACCCTACTGGGATAGGCAGTAAAACCCCCAAATTCATGGGATAGAGGTTCGGTGGGATATATATATATATATATATATATATATATATATTTTATATATATATATATATATAAAAAAGATAAATATATATATATATATATATATATATATATATATATATATATATATATATATATATATACTTTTAGAAATAAATATATTTCTATTCTCTATTTTATTCTCTATTTAATTTCAAATAGAATTGTAAGTGTGCCATCAGAGAGTTGAACAGCGAAGCGCTGAGAATATGTGGAAAGTTGAAACACAGGAGTCCTAATTAAAAAGAATAAGGTATGCGACTTAACTATGCTTGAAACGTTCTTTTTTGGGAACGTGGATGGCCTAGTGGATAGAGCTCCCGGTTACTGTTAACTCAGCGACGCCGAGTTCAGTATTCGAATCCGGCTGATGGAGAGTAAAATCTCCATTGACTCATTTATTTAAGTGATCAGAATAACAAAGTCCGCTGTAATATCAATGTAATAAGGATAGTGAAGCAATAATTTGGCGGCTATTGAAATATTAAAGTTATGAGAAAAAAAAAAAGTTATAAACTCTATTCTTTGAAGGGGGCAGACAATGCCCGCCTACAGAGAGCTCCCGACGTGAAGTGAAGATTTTAGGAACCTTAAGACCTTTAATTTCTTAGAAATACCTCTAGTAAGAACACCCCTTGATTCTAACTAGAAGTTGAGGGGAAAAAGTCGAGTAGATGTTGAAAAAATTGTTACCAATTACAATTACAATTTTGCGAACGCCACCCTCCTAGGATATGCTGAAGGATACTACGTAGGTCGCTGAACGAGTAATCTTCATAAGAGAGAATAGCTTAAAAAGTGGCTGAAGTTATTTATGAACAGTAGAAAGAAAAGTAGGGAATAGAACAGAAATCACATTTGTAGATTTAAATGGATAATCGGTTGTCGACTATAACAGCTGCTGTAGGTAGATACAGGAATGTAAATCAGGATTATGGTTGCATAGAGAATGGATAACAAAAGCGGGAACTTTGGAATTAAAGACTTGGTGCCAGACTTTATCAGCAAACAAAACCCATAAATTACCGAAATGCTGAAAGGAAAGGTACGAAGAGTCGTGGAAAATTGTGAAGATCATCAGTTGTTAAGCGTCCCCAACTGAAGTCAAATTGGCTATCAGACACAAGATTGCAAGTGTCAATATGCTCCTAAATATTCATATTAAGGAATAATTCTTTGGAGAGGACAAAAGCCAAATCGATAAGATTATGATTTGAATGGTTGAAGGAGAATGGGTCCTCTTATGCTCTTAACAGGAGGGAAGTGTAGAATTTGATAGTCAGAGAGACAATATAGTTTACCAAAGCCGGACGCTAACTGAGAAGCACCATGTTTTGTGAAAACCGCATAAGGAATAACGCAGCGTTTTAAACGCTCTTATAGATGGTGCCTTATAGTAGAAAATTGGGAAAACTTACAACCAGTAACATGAGGACGGACCAACTACTCGTAATTCACCACATTGGATGAAATTTGAAGAAAGAGACATTAAGAGTAAAAATAGTATGCTTTGCTGTCGGAACGAACGCTCAAACGGCCGAATTTTCTTTTAGTGGTGTTCAACAAACTCGAAATTAGAATAATTTAGAATGTTACAGATATTAATGATGGAAAATAAATCGTGCATTAAAGCACGCCTTCTTGCATTACTCATATATATATATATATATATATATATATATATATATATATATATATATATATATATATATATATATATATATATATATATATATATATATATTTTTATATATATATATAAAATATCTTTTTTTTTATATATATATATATATATCATATATATATATAATATATATATATAATATATATTACTTTTATTGATTAATATTAAAAATCTCTTTATTTTTTGTTTTTTAGCATTCTTTAAAATATGTAAACTTTTATTTTAGCTTTTGATAAAAAAAAAAACTCCGGATGATTCTTTTCTTTTCTTTCTTTCGAATTCGTCAGAAGCCGTACTTGATCCCTCCCACTTTACCCCTTCTCCCTTCCTACCCCCAAACGTTAAATTGTATTTCATACGTCTTCAGCCTCTTTTATTTCCCCCCGCCTCTCCCGTCTTTCTTTCCTTTCCTCCCGGACTAGTTAGGTCTCCCCCTTCCCTTATTTTTTTTTTTTTATATACCTATTATATAAATAGGAAGTGCGGTAGCCAATTTTGCTTATTTATATTTCGACCGTAATTGTACATGTTACTAGATCTGTTTATCAAGTGTTTATATATATATATATATATATATATGGGTCTATCCATTTTTTGCGTACCAAAATAATGGAAGTTGGCCGCTCGATAATTTTTGAAAACTTTTATATTTTGCATGGAGTTAATGTTATCCCTGGAGAGTTCAGAACCACCATTCGTTTTTGTAGATTTACTCTGGTTGTAACAGGGTGAGCCAAAATGTTTGACCAGGTGGAGCAAAATTTATCACTTATTAGAGGTAACATTTTAAGTCATATCTCCATATTGGTAATTCTTATACCAAAGTTCATAGAGAGTGATTTGTTAGGGATACTTTAAGGTACATTTGGCCTTTTATGTTTTTTTTTGGCAAAATAATATTTCACCATGAAAATGAATCCGAAAAATTGTGATAAAAATCGAAGAAATTTCCATTTTCGTGGGTGTATTATTAAAAGAAGGAAATAATTTAACGCTATGAAATTTGGTGTGATGATACATACTGAAGTATGGTTTAACCTAAATCTTATTTGAAGTTTGGTGAATATTTTTAAAAAAATTTACAGGGTGTCCAAAAATCAATTTTTCGGAAAATCAGTAACTTTGAACCTTAATATCTCTGATGGGGTAAGTGCTAAAAATCTGAAAATTTCACACATTATACTACTACCATAGATGTTCCTTCACCTGCAATATTGACTTTGGTATTTGCTTGGTTTAAGAAATACAGCCCTTCAAAAATGCCAAAAAAAAATTTTTTTTTAAGTTGTGTTATGATACCTATTATTATAGTTATTATAGTTCAAGACAATACATAGACAAATGAAATAGTGTGGCATCAAGGAGAAATGAAAACAATGTTAAAAAAATTTAATTTTAAGGTTAATATACATAAGAATGTACCATTATATCTACTGTAAATGACAAAATTAACTAAATAACTTGAAAAATTTATCTATATATATATATATATATATATATATATATATATATATATATATATATATATATATATATATATATATATATATATATATATATATATATATATATATATATATATATATATATATATATATATATATATATATATATATTATATATATATATATGTACCAAACCGTAGTCGGTACATAGTATAAAATTTATAAAGGATATATGTAAGTGCTACAAAGATTTCTGGTACACAGATATAAGAAATCTTGTACAAAGCAAGTCCTGTATGCGAAATAACTGTTTCATTCCTTTTTTTGTATTATCAAGGTCACCGAGGTGATTCTGTCACCAACGGCGTGCCATGGGGAGAGAGCCAGTTATGAAAAAGAGATCGGAGAGCCAACATCTTGACACTCTCTCGGTCCAAAAATTGATACTTTAATGGTAATCATATTTAAGGTATTTAAAAAGCAATTTATTTTTGAACAGTGAAATATCTTAATGTGTGTTCATGTAAAATAGTCATTAGACATAATTAATAAAGAAATAATTAAAGAAGCGTTTCGCTATTCCAAAACTATTTTATTATTTGCTATATCAAAGTGATCTCTTAAATAGGGCCAATTAATCATTATAGAGATCAAGCTTTGTACATATATATATATATATATATATATATATATATATATATATATATATATATATATATATATAGACATATATATATATATATATATATATATATATATATATATATATATATATATATATATATATATATATATATATATATATATATATATATATATTTCATAGGTATGATTATAACATAAAAAAAACCTTTAAATGCAAAATAATAAAATTGTGCAGTATATATAGGTTTATATATATATATATATATATATATATATATATATATATATATATATATATATATATATATACTATATATATATATATATATATATATATATATATATATATATATATATATATATATATATATAATATATATATATATATATATATATATATATTTACTTTGCGCTGTATCTGTGATTGTTCAGAAGAAGAGAGATTTCTTCGGAAACTTTGTTTGAGATGTTGTAATTTCTGCCTGTTAATGACATTTTTATTTCAAGCCCAGAAAGTTTTCGTAAAATATTTTTCATTGGCATCCATACCCGATCGCAATCTGACATCTTGAATGAAGTTCTGGGTCCGGAAGGATGATAAAAATATATATAAACATCATCGTTCTCCACACTTATTTCTTCTACCTTTCCAATCCACCATTGGTCATCATATACGCAAGCTACTGTGTCATTTATCTCTACACTTAATGAAACAATTTTGCTGACACTGTGGTCTTCGTAAACGTCAGTTTTTGAGGTTGGATAGCACCTAATTATGTTCTCTGAAAGTGGAAAGAATTTGTGAAAGTTTCTTGTTCCCTTAATTCTCAAACAATTTTCATATCTCGTTTTAAGTCTTTCAATGTGTTCATGAATTTCTTCTTCTTTTACGAGAAAATAAGTTATTCCTCTTATTTTCTCTTTGCAGAATGAATATATTTGGTCAATATTAAGAATTTGGTGTGTTGTTGTTCTTTGTAAGCTGACTTTGCTTAATTCGCGCTTTGTTGTTCCTCCAACCCCATCACAGGCATTTTTCCCGTGGCAAGATGCAAAGAAATGCCATTCAGCTTTTAATGCGAAATCTTTTTGGTGATGGCAAATGTTAACAAAAATTTTTTTTATTCTTATACTGGCTACCACTTCCATCTGAAAAATATACTAGCTTTTCAACTTTAGGCAAATTATGTTTAATATATTTTACTACATATGTTTGGAAGACGTGAACAACTGATGTGTTGTGCTCTAAGTAGTTACTTAAAGCACAAAGAGAGTGACTTCTTAATTTACTATTTTCATCTCTAAAATATAGAACAAATGGGTGCAAAGTAGCTTGGTCATTGACCCAATGATACCCTTGAATTTCGTCTTGGACTACGTACGTGTAGTTCTCGGCAAAATCAGCCAAGATTATGCATTCATTTTCAGAAAGTTTTTCTTTCTTTTCTTTCAAAAATTTCGATTGAATTTTAGAAATATAATGGTGACTTTTGAGATTTGCCAAATTTTCAACCAGGGATTCAAAAAATTCATCTTGATTTTTATGATTGTCACCATTTCAGCCCTGTCCAGTTGTTATCCATTGTTTTAAACTCTACACATTGTCAGGCAATTCCTCCTCAAACTCTTTGCTAAACATTCCAAGAATAATGCCTTTATCAGGACATTCTTTACACAAGCTCATCATGCAGTTATAATTATTAATATCACACACTAATACATCAAGTAAATCTTTGTAATTGACATCGAGTTTACTTCCATCAATCATCAGCTTTATGTTCTGATGATAAATACAAAACACACACAGAGTGTGCCTGACGACCAACTAGATACACCATTTGGGGCGTGAATTCACCGAAACTTTGATCTACCAATTTTATGTTCAGGATGAGTATTTTTAAATGCACATAAGGGATTCATTAAGATTTATTAACATTAAACGCTTTTGTTTAGTAACTTTCTCACCATTTATAATCACTTTCTTACACTCTTTCATGCCTAGACACATTCTACTGTTTTGATCATCTTCAAAAAATTCTTGAATCTCAATGGTTTGCTGCTTACACCTACGGGCCCTTTCTTTTGACCTAATATTAGTAACACGCCTTGTTCTTTGACTAACTTTCTTGATAATCTGATTAAACTTGATCTAATTGCTGAATTCCAATAACGCAATTTTGTTTTTGTCAAGAGTCAGGAAGCAAGCTTAATATTTTACTTTCTCTTCTTTAGGATGCAATCACACACTTCTCTTTCAATTTAGCAATCAAATTCATTTAATCTTCATACAGTTTATTAACAACATCATTGTGACAACGTTCATGTTTAAGTGAATCATCATAGCCAAACATGAGTCTAAGCTCGTTCTTATTATTCCTGCTACTTTCTTAACTTTTGATCTCTAGCTTCTTCTCTTTTTACACAACTCACCTTTCTTAATTTAGAAACAGGAGATAATCCTAAAATGGAACAAGCTGAATCCAGTCTTTGAAATGTTTCATCAGCTGGGACAAAATTATCTTGTGGATCGATATCACTTACATTTGGTACGGATTCGGGATTGGCAACAAACAATTTTTAATGATAATTTCGGCAAGTGATTTTCCGGGAATTAGCACATTTGAATTTGCAGGGAAATTATAGAAATGTTTTCCAACTTTATTTCTCTTAAATCTTTAGTAATTCGTTTCCTATGGATTTTGAGATCTGAACAGTAATTTCCAAAAGATGGTTGTATTTCAACAAAATTTCTTGTAATGGTACTCATATTGTAGATATACCATTACTGATTCGTGCTTAAGTAGCTTTTGTTTTCTGCCATCAAATGAGGTTAATTGTTTTAATGATGTAGAAACAGCACCATAAACAGTTTTATG
>JABUQX010058991.1:0-20000 GCA_015478945.1 Trachelipus rathkii | reverse complement strand
AAGCTTTACAGTATGTTGGATGAAAGGGAACTGATGATGGAGAGTGTAGTAGGAAAGTTGTGAGTGGTAGGAATGTGGCTTGTGCAATTAAATCTTTCGTGAATGCAAGGGGACAAAGTCTTGAGTGTTCTAGGGTTCTGGATGAGGGTATGTTGTTACCGGTGTTAATATATAGTAGCGAAACTATGGTGTGGAATAAGAGATATAGGTTTACGGTAGTCTGTTCAAATGGATGATCTTAGGGGTGTGATAAGTGTGAGATGAATTAATTAAATGAGGAATGAGCGTGTTAGAAAGCTGTATAGTGTGAAGAAAGGCGGGAATGAGAATGTATTAAGATGGTTTGATCATATAGAAATGATGGATGATAATTAATCAGTTAATTAAGCGGGTGTATAGAGGTGATTGTGTTGGGAGCCCAAAGAAATAGTGGGTTGAGTCAGGGGGTATATGAAGGAAATGAATGTGAATTTAGCACAAACGAGAAGATTGGTACATAATAGGAGTAAATGCCTTGGTTTTGGGAGAGGAGCACGGCTGTGGTCCTACCCCAGGGGATTAACCCAGACATTGATGAGACGAGATACCACAATGAATGACTCACTGCTGTGAAGCTTCAGGGCGGATTTTGGCCGTGAAGGTCTCGCACCTATGGGTATGAGGGGAGCTTGTAGGGAGCTTTCTTCTTCGACTCAAGTCATGGTCTTCTACTTAGCTATTTTGTTTCCGGTGCATGTTTTCGCACCCATTCCCCAGTTCTGGTGAACCAAGGGGCAGCTGATGATAATGATTTTGATGACAATTATGTTTTGAACTATGTAAATTTTATTTTTGAAATAGTCCTTTTTAATTATGCAGAAATTTTACATTTTGATTACTTAGTATTATTTTTTTTTCAGCGACAATAAATGACACTCCTCCTGAAAACTTACCGTCCGCTGGCCAACGACAGAGGATTCCACCTGGTGGATTTTCATCAAAATTATGGTAGTAATACTTTCGACACTTCGACACGAAAAATCTTTTACTCCATATTTAGCTTTATTTAAGAAATTTTATATGTGAATGCAGCTTATTCCATTACTCAATAAGGTGAAATATTTTGATTTTGTTGTAAATTTATAAATGCTTTAAAGGTTTTTTTGTTCCTATGCTTTTACACTATTGTGCCTGTTAGATCTTAAGTATCATTATTTAGGATACAATAAATATAACCTTTTTATGACCAAGTAATTTAGAGTTTATAATAACTACAATATATATGACTAAATTTGAGCTACATTTATGTACTTAACATAGTATCATCTGTGTATTGACTGACTACATTTTAAAGACTTTTATAATATTGTATTCAATTTGTGTTCTGCTTTTGACATTTTACACATCTCATTCTTTGTATTGTATTTTAAGAATGAGTCCGTAATCATATATTTCACTGACTTTATATAGTTATGGTTTGACTGTCACAAATTATCTTTAGTGATATCAATGTATTTCAGTTTTCATTATTATTTTGTACTTAAATATTTTGAATGTTCCTTTTTCTTATTATATTATATAGCGAAAGTGACTTTTAAATTTTTTTATAGTCTAATTGTATTTTCATAAACCCTTGTTTTTTAAATGTTTTGCGAAAAAAAAGATATTGAACTCGATATATTATTTTCTCAATCTGTGTTCGATTAATGGGGGATTTAAATTATGAAGATTCACCCGGAATTTCAGGATTTTATACAATAATTGCAAGTGTTTGTAATGCAAAGGGAATTTTTTGAAGATAAGGAAGTATAAGACAATTTAATAAGATTGGATATTTTTGCCGATCTGCTACCCAAATAAATGAAAGGTGGGGTGGGTTGAGCAGGTTCATAACTTTTGATTAAACGTTTTTCTTATCAAAATCCATGGTTCAATTTCATTTAGTCATGTTCCATTCAGGCTAGTGACAGTTTAGCAAATGGAAATATTCTCTTTCCTCTATCAATTGCTAATTTTTATTCATTTCGGAATCATTACAGTGATATTATTCTACTAACTATGCGAACTTTTAAATGAAACTATTCAGCGCAGTCCTTTTTTTGTCTTAACAAACTATTTTTGCCACATGCACATCTATTAATTTCTGTAGATTAGTCTTTCCTCTTATTTGTTCTGTTGGATTTGTAACTAATGATAATGTTCAAGAAGCCAATTCTCTTCATCTAATTAACATCTGGCAACTCACTGTTTCTTTCTCCTCCTTCCCTCTTAAGTTATTACGTTTTTACTTGAGATCACATCCAACCGCAGCTGCAATGGATGCTGTCATTTATAAATTTATAAATATATATATATATATATATATATATATATATATATATATATATATATATATATATATATATATATATATATATATATATATATATATATATATATTTATCTTTCTATATATAAATATATATACATATATATCTTCTATATATATATATATATATATATATATATATATATATATATACCATATATATACCTCTTTTGCACATATATATATATATATATCTATATACTCTTTATATATATATATATATATATATATATATATATATAATTTATAAATCGGACACGTTGGCATCTTTTCCCTCGTTTTGAGAGTATACTCTGAGCTAATTTCGGTTCTCGCACAACTATTTATCTTTGTGCTCTAATGCTTACACTCTTACTCACTGTTGGAAGTGCACTTATATCCAGCCAATCCTAAAGAAGGGCAAGTGTCCTGAATCTTCTAACTATTGCTTTTTAGTTTTCGCAATGATCTTCGAAGTTATATTCGCTTCTCTTCGTTGATCATTTGAGAATCCTATTTACTCTTCAATTATTATGGCTTTCAACGTTCGAAATCCACTGATGATATGTTATTGTATATTCAGTGATTTATAGTCTGTCATTACGGATTGGAGTCTTGATTGAAATATCCAAGGCTTTTGACAGGATATGGCATGCGACCCTACTCTCTAATCTACCATTTTAAAGTGTTTTCTAATTCACTTTGCTCACTCATCTTTAGTTTGCTTTCAAACCGTTCCATATCTGCAATGGGAGATTACTACTTCCTTTCCTGTCAATTGTGGTGTTCCTCGGGGTTCTGTTTTGTTTCCTACTCGATTCCTAACACTAGCGACGTCGGCTGCTTTTTCAGCTCTCTTCATTTCTATGCCGATAAATCGACACTCCTCAACTCTACTCATTTAATACCCGATGTTTTTCGTTTTTAACGTACCGATTCTTTTCTTGCTTCATTTGGGTAGGGTCTCCAGGATGCTCCATCTCAAACTCGTGAAATTCTAATCTGAAAATTCAACTACTACAAATTTCTCTCTACTTCGACGGTTTAATCATTCTTGATCTACACATAAATAAAAAATTTTCTTGGAAATTATCACACTGGTGGTTGAGGAGACTTCGAAGAAGCTGGTAATTCTGTTCCCGCTGTAAATTTTTCTAATTACAATTCA
The DNA here is from genome assembly GCA_015478945.1 of Trachelipus rathkii. Classification (NCBI taxonomy): domain Eukaryota; kingdom Metazoa; phylum Arthropoda; class Malacostraca; order Isopoda; family Trachelipodidae; genus Trachelipus; species Trachelipus rathkii. Next base: position 16,506 of record JABUQX010058991.1, on the reverse strand, counting down.
TCTGTTCAAGGATTTCATCTGCCTTATATGGAGTAACCTCTCTCAACTGGGGAAGGGGGGTTCTCCAGTTTCCAACTCTCTAGATTCCCTCTTTGCGATACGACATTTGCACTGATCTCTTTACTACAAGTATTACAGCAGCAGATGCTCGAGGTAGCTGACCCTTTTCTACTCTTTCACAGTATAAGGAGAATACATGGTTTTTGTGTGGAAATTGGTAACTAAAGGCTGTTCGATTTAACATTGACAAGATTCTGGTCCCTTTTCTATGGAGTTTTCTATTTTTTGTAATTTGAATTTAACCTCCTTTACTCTGAAGTATCAGTCTACTCCCCCCTGAGAAGTAACGTTGAGTGAAAACTTGTGAGAGCTTTTAGTTTATTATATCCCAATCCTCAAATAGAACTTTGCCTGTCGGTGATGGTAACGGCTTTAAAACAGTATCATAGTTTTATATTTTAATTAATTTTAAAATGATTGTAAAAAATTGGAAAAAAAAATTATTTCGATGTCAAGTATTTATTTTAATTAATGAGAGATTTTAAGGCAATTTTACTCTTCACCGAAGCAAATCACTGACCTTTGGGAAAAATGTATTAAATGTTTTCGTGTTTCACCCTGTTTGCTCATGAAAAATTGTGACAGAAAAATTCATATGCAGAGGGAATTTTCGTTAGTCATATTTTCAGCCGAAATAAAGATTGCGTACCACGATAAATGAAGCAAAAAGTTCCACGAGTGTTCCATTTTAAATCTTATTTGATAATAAATTTGCTTCCAATCAGTAAACTATTTAACGAATTAGTAATTTTCTTTAATTTCTATAGTTTTCAATTGTTCCAATATTTTTTTTTATTAATTAATTAATTATAGTTGTAGATAACAATCTTTTAAATACCGTCTTCATGACATATTTTATTTTATATTTCCACATACGGTTTTTTTAATATTGTTTAAATTACTTGGTTAGTTAAATAAATTAACTGATCTATCAAGTTAGTTGATAACATATATTTACATTTGTTAACATGCGTCACCTGATGTTTTATTATATCCAAGCGTCCCACGAAATTATTTTTTACCACATTTTCAAAAAATCCCAAATAATCGGGATTTTCCCCCGATTTCTAATGAATATTCTGTCAAATAGAGGTACCGATGTCAAATATTTTTTATATGTCTTGGTTCACTCAACATATAATATATAAGTAAAACTTTTCAAATACCTCAATTTGAATTTAATAAGATTTTTACAAAGTTTTAACTCTGATACTCAACTTCCTACAATACGTAAATGTGATGAGTGGTACTAATAGATAGTGTCAAGAGTAAAGGCAATTACGATTATCTAAAAGAATTAACTAGTTTTCAATAACCAGTTTACCAGGGTGTTTATTTCGGAACAACACCAACTTACGATTTGCCATAACATGAGAATTATGTTGTGATACTCATTCCTATAATGTAGTGAATGCTAACATAGTGACCTACTGTAAAAAAAAATTTCAAGTTAATTTTAATCTTGCTGCTACTTTGTGCCAAATACTCTCATTAGAGTATAATAATCTATGTTAATATTTTCTTATTATTGAGGCAATTATACTTGATAGTGATGGCACATCCACAGCCGTATGCGTAGAACACCCGCTTTAAAATCGATGTCTAGGATAGATCAGTTCTCGCATCCCTTCCCATCTAGAAGATAAACGGAAATGTATTTAATTACTAACCTTTCACAATGTAGTATTTGATATCACCGTGGTTCTTCGACTACCTAATTATTTCAGTATTTGTCCTTCCTTCCAAATATCCAGCTGAAGCTATTCGATCGTGTCATGGACGACGAGACGTACATTTGTGGCAGTTTAGTGCTTCTACCTGGTCGAACTTGGTGTCATATTTTAAAATTTCTCTTGGAATGATTTCTGCCGCTGTGGAGAGTGCCTCTCAACTTACTCAGAAAGTATATTATTACCAAGGTGATTCTCTGTGGCATTGAGGTATTATTTTATTTTCTTTCCCTATGACTAAAACTCGTAAATCTTGGTTTAAATTTAGCTACGCTGCTCTCTTCATATTCTCGCTATGATGTTCTCAGAGAGCATTGTTATCTCCAAACTCCCGAAACTCATTTAATCCTAGAGTTCTGCAAACTATTCTCGGTCGTAACAAAAATTCATTTCTTCGTAGAAGATAAATAATCTCTAGTTTCTCTTCTTTCGGCGCTTACTTATATTTTGAAAAGAAATGTTTACTCTTTCTTTATTTCTTTCTTTTTCCATCCTTTTGTTTCTTCTAACGGTTCCTTATCAGTCATATCGTCTTGAGCTAAAGTTGAGCTTTTATAGCTCGGGTTTGTGTATCTAACTCCGTTTTAGACAATTTGTGTGCTGTGCCTCGCTCTACTCCTCCCAAGTCATTTATATTTAATTTTGTAATTTCTTATATATATATTATAATATATATATAATATTATATATATATATAATATATATATTATATAGTGAGGTGAGAGGGATATTAGAATATATATAATACTGGTACTTATTTAATATATGTAAAGTATAATTATATAATATTACGGCCGCCCCACCTTCGTTATCTCGGTTGGAGTCTTGCGGCTGGTGCTATGCCCAGGCTCGCATGCTGGAGTTGAATGTGGATGATGTGAGGCGCGATATAAGAGAAGCAGAGGCTCGAGTAGTCGCGTTGCTGGATTGGCGAGATAGATATGCATAAGAAGATTGGGAGAAAGGGCGGAAGATAAGGCGCTTCGGCATTGTAATAATTGTGCGAGGAGAGCGAGGATGACGGTGTGGGGTTCAGATGTGTCTAAATGCTGGATATAGTCAGAGTGGGAGGGCAGAGGCATGAGATTGGTGGAGTGAGGGTAAAATTATGGTAGGGTCGCGAAGTGGTTGAGAGGGTTGTGCTTTAGTGGGGCGTAGTGAGAGGTTTGAGTGGTGTGCGGGAGGGAGAACGTAGGGTGGCGAGGTCCTGGAGTTGTGGTTGACGAGTTGAGCGGTGGTGCTTCGTATGCGCCTGTCTAGCGTGGCATCATGGTCGGATCGCCAGTTAATGCAGGGTGCGGGGTTTTGCGGTGCTAAATGGTCTGGATAGAGCTGTTATGGTTGCTCCGTAGAGGTACCAGGTGAGAGAAGTATGGCTGAATGGAGTGTGTAGGATTGCGAGCGTGGGAGTTCATGTGGAGGATGGGATCTTTGGGAGAGTGTCGTACGTGCGGGTTGGTTTGACGGCCCGAGCGTGTCTGGTTGAGGGGTCTGATGACTCACTTGTGGTGAGTGTTGCGAGGAGTGGTGTGGAATGAGTCATGGGAGACGGGGGTGGCGGTGCGAAGGTGGATTATGGCATCGGCGTACGTCGGGACGTGGGATAGGGCATCGGGAACGTTGGCGGCTATCGTGATAGGTTTCAGGGCGTGTATCTGGCTTAGTGGTTGTCGGGATCGCAGGAGGTTGATTAGTATGAGATGGGCATTGGTCAGACGGAGCGTGATGAATCGCAGATGGATGTTATACGGATCGTATCTGAGGTCGAGGGGTGCTGGTAGATATGTCATTGGTCAGGCACGGTGAGGACGTCTGCGGCAGACTGATTAGAGGTGAGTCTCAAGTCGACCTGTTTCTGTACTTATAAACTAGGTTGACTTCTGAGTATCGAATCTCTATAGTTGATATACTGAGTTCGAATAGTGAGATTGGCTAATCATCAGATAGAGTAATGCTGTGACACTCTGGTAGCACGAGAGGGTTGAGATGATCCGATTGATGCAACTGTGGATGAGTTGCTCTCGGTTAACATTGGCGCATGCGTGGCTCTCGGGTTGGAGGAGGTAGCAGTATGGGTCTTTGTGTGCGGTGGATCGTATCGGAGCGACGATAGATGTCGACAGTCATAGGTTGCTGCATGGGACTGCGTCACGTGAGTCGAGTATCGGACTCACATGATGTTGTGACATGGAGTCAGGAGGTGGTGGGAGTTGGGAGTAGAGCAAAGTTGTGGCTGAGGTGAGGCATTATTGTCCTGAAGTAGAATGGTGGGAGTTTACCCGGCTTGGCTGCTAGTGAATGATCTATTTGCACGACTTGTTATATTATAATATTTTTATATATATGATATATATATATATAGCTATATTATAAGAAAAGTATATATCATAATATCTATATATATTATTACTATATATATATATTATATAGTAGTAATGATTGTATATATATTTTTTTTTTTTTTTTTTGGGATTTGGGTGGTATTAGGCCGCCCACCGGACGGGCCATGGCCCACAAGGAAGCTGCCACACTGGGTTTGAATAATCAACTCGCATGGCGTGGTATGGGTAATACAAACATGCGCAAAAACAATTTTACATTTTTGTGGCAAAGAAAAAACTTTACACAGAAAATCCGCGTAAATATTTTACTTGGGCCATTCCTGCCCAACTAAAAAAGTGGCGGGCGTAATCACGCTGGACTCCTGATTCTCATTCATAGAAAACATCTATTACCCATCTAAGACTCAGTGAGAGTTGTGTGCTCGTGCAGTGAAGTTGGTATTATATGCACTCGTGCCACTCAGTGTTATTTGACTTTCGCATAAGTTTAAGCTCATACAACTTTACACCTATTGCACACAATGGGTCGGAAAAAGCTGAAAAAGGAGGAGAAGTCTCTGTGCTTTGACTTTGCTAGAGAAGGGAATCTGTGATGCTGTGGCCAGAAAGAATTTGGGAGTGTACGAGAAAGGCAATTCTATCAGCTAAAGCGGTCGGGTGGCGAACTTACCTACCTGGACGCGTACATTGAGGAAGTCCGGCTGCTGGTGGCACCTAAGAAGACTACGACCAAGACAATTAAGCGGATTCTCTAAGCGTGAAGTTATGTCACATCCTGCTATATATGGCCGTCGAACTTAAAAAATGAAAAACCCTGAGCTCTCAAGAACCTCGGCACAAGCGACAATCCGGCATGCGCCCCCTTTTTTGCCCAAAAAGGACCGTGGGCCTTCCCCAAGTCGCCGTGCGGCATAAATACAATGCTCACAACCAGCATGAAGAAGAAGAAGGGTGAATTTCTGTAAGAATATGGTACACTCGGATCGAACAGTGGAAGAACGGATTGTTCAGGACGAAAGTAGTTTTCAGGCTGGTCAGATGAGGCTAACAGATATTCGTCGTCTCCTAGTAGTGTGTACGATACGACTCCAGATTTACCGTTAAGACTGTGAAACACCCTGAGAGTGTCATGGTATGGGGTTCATTCAAGTAGGAAACATTGGGCAGGAGGCAGTTGTGTTCTTCCTTCCCAACGGGTGAAATAATGAAAGGAAGCAAGTATAATTAAAGTTTTTGGAAGAACATCTTTCTTACTAAGTTTGAATGGGACATTCATTGCTGTGATTATTTTATGCATGATGGTGCCCCTGCCCATAAGGCCAAGATCGTGACAAAGTTTTTCAACGACCATAACATTAATATTTTCGAGTGGTCTGGTAATTCTCCAGACCTCAACCCCATTGAAAATGCCTATGTAATGAAAAACAAGGGTTAACTTAGGAAAGAAAGCAGCATCAACGATCTGAAGGAGGCTCTCAAGAAACTGTGGGTAGGTTGCCATGCGACCCAGTACTTCAGCCGACTCTTGCTGAATCATGCCTAATCGAACTGGCAGTTGGTGGATATATTATAGGGGCGAACATGACTAAAATTAATATTTAAAAATTTTGTAACAAAGAATTAATAATTTCATATTAAAGGTAAGATTTTTTGTTTATTGGCCTTGTAAAGATTTTTTTTGCCGGCACAGTACATATTTTAAATGCCAAACAAAATTTGGAAGGAAAAATGAATATTCAGTCAAAACTAAATAAAAAGATGTCCTTACATTATAAATAGTCCTAATATTACATAACAAAATCATATGTATGATAAACAATATACTGTACAGTTCTTTGAAGATAGAGAGAAAATAGTTACATTGTAAAAGTGGGAGGATTCAAATAAGATATGGGATAAACTTTTAGAAGGTTTTATGGACCACAAGTAGGACAAAATGACGACGTCGAATAGGGCCCAGTTGGGGACAATCGATGAACAGATTGCGGGGTATGGTGACGGCAAATTTTGCATATGGGAGAAAGGTCCTGTGACATATAGCGTCTGTGAGTATAAAATTGGTGTGGCCAATACGGAGGCGTGCGGATACCACCTTGTGCAAGCGCTTATCGACAGTGAAGAGAAGACACCACGCAATGTTCGGCTTTATAATTCTCTAAAGTTTCGCCCCTAGGGAGAGCCAGGCAGCTTCTTGCCATAATAGAAGGAACTTTGTCGCGAGGGCAGGATAATAATCATTGATAGAGGCGACTTCGTTGATGGCGATCCGCGAGGTAGACCTTGAAGCTAGTCTCCGAAAAGAAGCAGGTGGCTCGTGTTTGGCTCTCTGTCGAGGCGATTTCGTTGCCAGTTAATTTCCCCTACTTGAGAGGGGGGCCCAACATAATATGATTGGTGTTTTCTTGATAAAGTGGAGGAGCCGAGAAGATGTTGTTGTAAAGCGATATCCGATTAAGTCAGTTATTTTAGAATTAATCGGGGCTTTTTAAGCCCTTGGAGCTCGAATCGGACACTCATGATAATCTGACATACAGAGTGGTCTTTGGTTACAGCGAAATCAAAATATTCGAGAAAGGTTAATCATTATACGTCATTGAATTCTGCCGTAACAAATTGAAAGGTACTGAGGGAGAAGCGGGTAAAAGTTGCGGTCGGAGAGGAATGAGCACCCGCCTACAACTATCCTTGTGTTAGAGCCGTCAGTGTAAATAGCTTGGAGTATACTGGAATCCACCCTGTGAATGGCTCGATATAAAAAAGACGCGTTTTAACAAGGAAATTCAGGGTAGCATAGATTTGGAGAGAGAGAGAAGGCTCAGAGGGACCGAGGCATAGATGTGGGAGCAGGGAATATCCAAGGTGTATACCCTTCATCATAAGAGAACGGCTCTACCTTTTGCAAAAGGATGTTGAGAAAGTTAAGGATATTAAGGTCGTGATGTGTAGTTGGTATATGCAAGATATGCGAGTTGTACTTCCAGAAGGATGTCCAAACACCACCCCATCCAAAATAGAGGCTTTAATTTTCAACCAGTTAAAATGATTAGAACAAAAATGGCAACATGTATGTTTTCTACCCGAACAGTAAAGCCTAATTTCATTTAGCAGTGTTAAAATATTCGGAAGGGCGGTATTTTTAAAATTTTTATTGAAACTATAGACATAAAATGTACGAAAATCATTAAAAAAAACTTCAAATAATTTGTTGGTACCATTTTTATACATTAAATATTTATTGTTTTAATACAGTATCAGTATTCAAGTTAATGAAATTATAGTCACTCCACATTTACCATAAAATGATAAAAAAAGTGAATAAAAATTGAACAACTTCAAACTTGTGAATTTTGATCCCATGTCACTTTTTCCATATTTACTACTAGGAGTAGGAATGCCGATATATTAAAAAAAAATATCGATAATCGATATTTTAAAAAAATATAAATTCGGCCCATCGATACTATTTCGAGAGAAAATATCGATATATCGGTTTAAAAAATATCGTTTAATATATATTAATATATAATATATATATATAATATATATATACTATATATATAAATTAATATAATATATATATAATATATATAATATCTAATATATTATAGTATATATATATATTATATAGTATAATATATAACTTTATTATATATATATTCTAGTATATTATATATATATATATATAATATATCATATATATATATATATTATATATTATATATAGATAGGTATAATATATATATATATGGGTTATAATATATATATTATATATATATATATTATATAAATATATACTAACACTATTAGTATATTAGTAATATATATATAAGTAGTATATATATATAATAGTATAGTATAGTCGGGGTGCAGGGGGGGCACTTACCCCCCCCCTAAATCTTGGGCGAATAAAAAAATGACGCTTATATGTTTGCCAGTAACGACGTTTTTAGAAGGTTTATTAGTCAGAAATGAAAAAGGATACATCGTCGATAGACTAATTGAGTAGTTACTTAATTACTAGTGTATTATAAACATACATTTTTTTCTATATTTTAAATATGTTCTTTCGTTTTCATATTGGGCTTGAATTCAATTAGCTGTGTGTTTTTACTACAGTAAGGCTCTGCCTTAGAACTCTCAGGAGTCGATAGGTTTGGTGCCACCAATGCTTGCTATATATATATATATATAATATATATATATATATAGTGATATATATATAGTATATATATATATATATATATATATATATATATATGATATTATATATATATATATATAGGTATATATAAGTATAATATATATTATATATTATATATAATATATATATATATATATCACTCAACCTTTTGGCCCCTAAAAAAATGTAAATCCTGGCCTACGGCCCATTTATATTATATATATATACTTATATATGATATATATATAAATATATCATATATATATATATATATATATATAAGAGTTATTATATATATATACCTAAATAAATAATATATAGTATAATATATATATATATATATATGACAAGGTAACTTAACGGTTACACGGAACGGGAGGTCGGATCAAAGAAAAAAATTTCACAGGTAGACTCTATGAAACATAAATATAGATGTTCTATACGGGTGAAATGATATTTTTTTCCTAGGGGTGACCTGAACTGACCTAACCTGACATAACCTTACCTAACCTAACTTAACCTAACCTAAAAAAGAAATAGAAAAAATTTCATTTCACCCCTAGAATATCTATTTATGTATCATAGAGTCAGACTGCTGGATTTTTTTTTATTCCGAACAGTAGAAATTGACTGTTAAGTAATTTTGTCCCGGAACAAAGGTACTTAACGGCTATACAGAACGGGAGGTCGGATTATTTTTTTTTTCACAGGTAGCCTCTATGATACTGTTGATACATAAATAGATGTTCTATGGGTGAAATTAAATTTTTTTTCTATTATTTTCTATGTTCAAGGGGTCAAATGAGGTTAGGTTAGGTTAGGTCAAGTCAGATCAGGTCATGTCAGTTTAGGTCAGGTCAGGTGACCCCTAGGAAAAAAAATAATTTCATCCCTAGAACGTCTATACTAATGTTTACTAACTTTAAAACACTACTTATGGACACATCTGATAAAAAAAAAAACAATTATATTTGAAAAACAAATGCATATCTTATTTTTATTTTATTTTCATAACGTATATAAATAGATTTAGTTGCCCATATAATATTAATTTTCTTAAAAGAATGAAAAAAAAATATTAATTAAGGAGTAATGCGGATGTCGGTGAAATTTGAGGGAAGGGGCAGATTTAAGGGTGAAAGACACTTGGCTTCGCCCTTTCCCCCAAATTTATGACCGTATCCCCTCACGCAGCGGAAAGTGTTCGGGGTAGGTATAGTGGGGGATGGAGCGGACTAAGTGCAGATGGATGAAACAATCGAGAGAGATATAAAAGGAGAGAACGGATGGGTGAGGGCCGAACGGTGTGACCGGGTCATAACTATGGTAGACAAAGTTTTTTAGCATTCACCTCTAGAAAATTGGTTTATTAATTTATCTGATTCGATGTACTTTTGTTTTGATAGCACTGACATACTAACTAATTAGCGTGAGCCGTTAAGTAACTTTAACCCATGGACAAAGTTATCTTCACCTCTAATAATGTTTATTTTTATTTGTACTTTCGTTTGATATACCATCCTACATTTAGCTAATCTAACGCTATAGTGTAGGATGAGGCTTCGGTGGAGTGTAAGTACTTTAAGCCTATCTGGCCATATAATAAATATATATATATATATGGGGGGAGATGGATGCTATATATATATATATATATACTTATATTATTATATAATATATATATATATATCTATATAATATATATCTATCTATATATATAGTATATATATATCATATAAGTTTCTATTTGCAGGAAATCTCAGAAAGAAGATAAGATTTCAACATACGGAGTAAGATTTAGAAGTTAAAAGAAAAGATTTAACCTTTATATCAAACTAGTATTGTCCTGTATTAATTGTATAGACTTTTCATTACTTTTTTAAAAATTTATATTTGAAAAGTAAATACGCAATAGGTATATCATTTGTGAAAATTTTCTTCCCTACTATGCCTTTACTTCTTCTCTTGTATATATATGACCTGAGTCAGACCAAATGTGGCCATTCACTCAAAGCACGCCTGAAAAATATGACATTTTTGCTTAATATCATGGTTCTTAATACTGTGTGACGCTTCACCTTAGGGTGACGCAGCTTCCAATCAGGGGTGACGGCGAAAGATTTGATGACTATTTGCTCATAATTTGTTATAGTCAGTCTTTCATCTTAAAATTTTGAATCAGAGTTGTTGAATTATTCGCAACTTTGTTTAAGTCATGATTTTAGCTTAGTTATCCTTATATATATATATATAAAATTAATATAGTATATATATAAATTATATATATATTATATAATATATAATAATTAGTAATATATATAATATATAAATTATGGTTTGATATAGAGAGTTGGCTGTGGTAGAGTTGATCACGGGATAGGAGATTACGGTGAGTTGTAATGCAGGGTATGCTGGTATATATATAATATATATATATATATATATATATATCTTATATATATATATATATATATTATATATATATATATATATATATATATATAGGACAAAATCCTGGGATGCTTTGGCTGCTGTAATCATCTGCATGATTCTTGTTAGATTAATGGTTAATATACATATAGACCTATTTAGAATTGTAACACGTTCTTTTTAAATCTCTAAGCATGGGTGACTTCGGACAACTTGAATTAGTCAAGGAGCCGCGAATCGAAAAAGTTTGAGAAACACTGAGCTTATTTGAAATTAATTATGAAAAGAAAAAAAAGCTGCTATACAAAATCTAGGTCTAAAAGAAGCTGCCGCGGACGAAACAAGAATATCGAAGCTCGAGAGTGAAATATGACTGAACAACTGGAGATTTTTAGCGACGTCACTGAGAATATAGATGAGAGAGAACACGATATGATCGATAATCGATATATCGGGACAGCACTGTTCAGGATCGAGAAATGATACACTATGATAGCGGAGAGACTTTGCTATCACGATTGGAGTTGTGTTAAAGAGGATAAGTACATAGTGCGGTCATTCGTGGCCACCTCTCTCTCGCGCTTAGTTGCGGCTAGTAGTGCTTGAACTATAGGGCAGATAAGCCCTATTACTCGCTAAGAGTGCACCTACCGTCAAGCATAAATATGCGGGTTGTCATAGCTGAGAATGCAAAACTAATGAGAACACTCGTTGTCGAAAGGTAGCAGAGAGTAGAGTGTCGGTGAACTCTTCGAATTTGTTTCTATTATGATAAATGATCTTTTCGTAAAGTGTCCATCTCAAAAGTGTTTCGTAGCACCGCGTGATATGAATAATCTGCGTAAATTCCACACAAGTCAGTTACACTGCACTACTGTAGAGAGATGTCCTGTATTGCAAGTTAAATATTAGCAGTTACTGGACATGAATAGTCATCAATCATGCAATATATCGAATTGCTTAATTCTGACGCTACATTAAGTTTGCTGATCGAATTTCAAAATTAAAGTGCTAAGTTTATACCAGAGCGCATACGCCTAAGTTAGGCCTACTTTACTAATTTTATTATGTAGGCCTTACGTCACGGGCCTAGGCCATTCTATATCAACACTTGTTTAGTATATTAATTTCTTTCTAGGCGGCTTAGTGATATTTAGTTAACCGTAGTTGGTAAAATAATAGACTATTGCTATTGCATACAATACCATTTTTTCATATATCCCTGGGGCTAAGCAGGACTAATCATGCGTTTGTATGTGATCAGTGCTCTGTCTATGATTGAGAGGAAGCAGTTCGCGAATGTATAAACACTGGAGCTGATGTTTAGTAAGATCTGTGATGTAGAGGTGTATCGAGTTTAGATGGATGGATTGGCTGATTCGGCTTGATTGGGACTTATGTATGTGATGTACCGAGGTGATATTAGTTCTAGTGCTGCGTTACGAGCTGGCTGTCGTGTGGTGCTGGGAGTAGATGCGGACCTATACTTATGCGTGTGGTAGGTGACGTCAAGGTTGTCACCTGAGAACGCGCGGCCTAACAGGCCCGATTTTTGATGAAAATGCACAGGATATAGACCTCCTCAGAAGAAGATAAATTAACACAAGGAAGTGAAAAACTGTATACTTGGCCGCTGTCTGTTGCATAGGGAAAAAAAATTTACAGCCATCTCAAAGGTTGTTAAAAAACTCTCAAGACTTTTCAATATTGATCGATTCCAGTTAGGTCTTATTTCAGGCTCTAATCAGGTTATGATAAGTTTTTGTAGTATACAGAGAGAAAATTCATATGTAGAGATTAACATCATCTATCATAACCTGACTAGGATGGCCCTAAAACGAGCACGTGGGAATACTAGAATTTTTTTTATATTACAAGGTGTCATGTTCGTATTCGCGAGATCTGGAAAGAACATGCTGTATTGGTGCGTCTTGATCTATGGTGTTCAAGAGAGTAAGCGAGAAGGACATGAGGATAAGTGATAGCAGTATTATGGAGGTGAAACTTTCAGAGGTGGTAAGCTTGTTTTGCCTAAAGAGACTTCGCGATTTTCGTTTTCAGCTATCTTCAATTTTAGTTATTTTAAGAGTATATCTTTTATTCTTGCAAAAAAAAAATTTTGAATTTTTTTTTTAATAACATAATCCTATGGGGGTTTTTTAGCAACTTTGAGAGGGCTTAGAGAGGTCGTTTTTGGTTAGTCGGTGTACTTAACGGAGGCGAGCGAGAGCTGATGTTGTGCGGTATGTATCAAGCATGGATGATGTTCGTGGTTGGGCATTATATTGGGGTTGGATATCTGTTGAGTGTTGAGAGAGTATTCTTGTGGGATTTGTCATAAAAGCTGTCGGATCGGATGGGTGTACGATGCCCTGAGTCTGGGTCAACAATTACCGTGAGGAGCAAGATATGAGGCGTTTATTTCTTTTTTAGGCTATTAGTGCGATCATTATAAGTGGATTGAGATGCGTCTTGTAAGTTGGTAAATGTGGGTACATAGGTAGTAGTTGAGTAATTGTAATTTAATAGTATGTTATGTATGCTTCTGTTGTGATAACTGGTGGACTTGTGTAGAGATGAACTATGTGCATTAGGCTGCCTGTCTGTGTTGTGAATGCATAGGATATGTGTTCTATATATATCTGACTGACTAAGACTGAGTGAAAATATAAATGACATTGAAAGAAGTTGTAGTTGAGTTTGAGGGAAAGGAGGGAAGTGTCAAGATAAAAGTTAGTAGGGATGTCTTGAATGGTGAAGAGGTGAGTGGGAGTATAGGGGTAGACAGAATACGTGATTCAAGTAGACAGGAAGATGAGGGGAAAGGATAAAGTATGGTTTGAAGAATAGGTCTGCAGATGAATGAGAGAGGTCGGTTAGTGATAGGTGTTGTAGATGACGTGGCAAGATAGTTAGGAAAACTCTGACGAAGTGATATGTGGAGAGGTGTTCAAGATAGGGAGATAAGAATGAGGGGAGTGCGGTGTCTGGTGGGAGAGTCAAAGTCAGTCCTGTACTGCAGTATACAGGTTCGGAACCTGTCTTCGAGATGGTGAGGGATCAGAGAGTGCCAATGTAATTTGTTGAGCTTTCTAAAGGACAAGACTGAATAGCACTTGCTAAATCTGGGAGACCTCTATGATATCAATACCTAATTGACTTTTCCAAAAAAGGAATAAAAAAGAAACGATTGAGAGTTGGTTATCCAGGGTCCAGAGTGAGTGATATAACGTGGTTATAGGAAGATGTAGAGATTGATTTTACAATGTTGATTTCGATGATGTGATTGTGCCATGTGGTACAAATGATATAGGACATAGAAGGGTCAGAAGAATTAGAATAGCAGATTATTATGGATGCTGATTCGAGATGAAAGCTATGGACCAGAAGGTGCATAATTTCTGGGATTTTACGCTAGGTTAGGTTCAGGTCAGGAATGGGGGGGTAGGGCTTTAGGTGTAAATGAAAGGGTTAGGAAATTTATGTTTTTCAGAAAATATTAGGTTTTTGGAATTTTTGAGATTAAATTTCGTGGATAAAATCCTTTTTGCAGCCAGATGGAGTTCACATTGATTTGTATAAGGCTTGTTGGGCTTTTTCATGGTAGCCAGTTTGGAGACCTTCCGTAGGCATAAAGCCACATTATTTGGGGGTGATGGGCTAAATCTGGATAGGAATATTCCCAATGTTAACGGTAAAATTGGTGCCACCACTAAAACTTAGTGTTGTTACACGGTTCATTAATAAGGATGATCTAGCAATAAAATAGCAGGCATATTCGAATATTTCCAATGCCTTTTACACAATGCTCATCAGCCTTAGAATAAAAAGATGAGCTGATTAGTTATAATATCATAATTGAGAATCTTGACATTATTTGGCATAACTGAGGCATGGGTTAATGAGGAATTATATGGAGACTCCTTTGAGTGAATATGAAATGAGATCGGAAATAACTTCACTTAAAATATTTACTACGCTACGTAGTAGGAAAGAAGGGTGAGGGTGTGCGCTTGTAGTATTAATAAGCAATATTCAACCGTCTGTATTAAATGGACTGACTTTAAAAACTAATCATTGATATTGGAAATCGTATGGTAGATATCCTTATCTGTTCAATATGAATCATATAGAATGAGGGCAATTTATAGAGCCTCCTGGCCAGAGTCAAGAATTAGATCGAAATTTGAAAGAAATTAAACAGCATGCCACTGTAAAGAAAAAGGTATAGTCATAATGGGTGATGTTTAATTTTCCTGCATTCAGGGATGTCCTTGCTCTAATAGGACGGGCATAGTAATGTTCAGTATTTTGCATAAAATTGTAGATACTAAATAACTTTTTGAGGCCAATGGGTCCACATACCCCCAAGACACGATGCACTATTAGACTTAATATTACAGCACACAACAATAACGTATGGTGGGTGTAGGTTAGCAGTTGGAAGGAGGAATTTTAGGACGGTAGTCGACGCATAATATAATTGATTTAATATGAAATGTGATATCTGGGCCAAATTGCAAAGTTAATAAGGAAGGCATTCTTAGATTTCCAAAATGGGTGATTTTTTACCAAATTACTCTGAGTACATCTTAATATTACTGCTGGGATAAAGAGTTTTAAAGACCAAAACTGTTTTATCATTTGGGAACATTTTAAGCAAATTTTATGAATTATCATAGTATGTTTTAAAAATATCCGCATTAGGGGCAACGAGAAACCTGTTTGGTGGAATGGAGATAAGAGAGAAAATCAATGAAAAGCATAGATGTTTAAAATATTCAAGGGTAGTAATAACGAGGATGATAATTCAGAAAATTATAGGAAAAACTAGAAAGAACTTAACCAGTCAATAAGAAAGGCAAAGAGAGAGCAAAATTAATTTAGCAAGGAATCGTAATAAGACTGAAAGAAGTTTTTAGCTTTATAAAATTTAACACAGTAAGCAATAGGACAATGTCCCATTAAAATTGATGAATAATTTAGTAAGTTCAGATAAAATCATCATTTTTCTGGATTTGGGGTCATTGATGAGTGCCATAATCTTTTTTGAGGAAAAGCTCTCTCTCAAAACTCCTTATCTGCAAGGCTGGATCTATGTCTCTTTGTGTTTCGCCTGTTCTAAAATGAAAATTATAGCACCAGTTATAGTGGATATGATGTCGTTGATCTACGCTGTAGGCGTTAGCCAGTCCGAGCGAGTATTGACTCATCAACAGCCTGAGTAGGCAGATGAGCATAGATCGAACTATTGGGGTGGACGACTTCCTCAGAAAATTATCAGCGCTATTCATGCTTGCATTAGTTCATGGAAGTGGCGTTGTATCTAAAAAAACGTAAGATTTTAGTGTTAAAGATATATATAAATACTTTTTTTTTACTTATCTTTATATGTTTACGAAAGTTCTTAAAGAAATTTTCCAGCTCTTCCGAGTAGACCGGTATTTTTTTTGTGATGTCCAGCTAATTCCGGTTCCGCCGGAACTGAAAATTTCAGTTTCGCGGTACACCCCTAATTTAGACCTCAGCAAAGCCTTTTGATAAGGCGTCGCACGATGCAAATGGCAGATATAATCGATATGTTGAGCCTGACACACTTTTCGATACTTGTGTTGCAAACGAAGTGAAAAGGAGTCAGTGGAACGAGTCTTCACCTGCAATACAGGGTGGAGTGGTACTATGGTTGGATGTAAAAAGTGGTTATGGAATAGAAAATAGTGTAATACACAACAGAATGGCAAATAGTCAATCATGGCAAATATCC
>JABUQX010058990.1:0-41815 GCA_015478945.1 Trachelipus rathkii | reverse complement strand
CGAGAGTAGAGTGTTATGCAAGTTCGCTTTATTCGAGGAGGTATTTAACATACTCAGTTTCTCGATCCTCTGCACGCCTTCCATAAATCTTCCTGCACTCTTCGTATATCCTTTCCGTACTCCTACGTCACTTTCTTATGGCTTCTTTCATACTGTACTTTACTCTCCTCTCTTCCTACCTCTCTCCTGTGACTGATTGTCTTACTCTCGACACTATTTTACCTGCTTAGTAAGTGCAGTTCACGATAAAGAATATGTCATATATACACACCAAATGGAAGTATAAAATAATAATAAGATATAAATTTTGTTAAAATCAAAAATATATGTTATTAAGATAGATAAAATAATCTCTCAAATAACAAAAATAACAAATAAGTGTTAGTGTTAGATGGATACAAAATATATATGTACAGGAATATCAATATTAGATGTGAAATAGAAGCAATAGTAAGTATCAGGTGAATAGGTTGATAGGAGGGGGTCTTAGTAGAGTGGAGTTATAAGGTTGGATTAACGGAGTGGATACGTGAGGACGCTTGGATAGTGAAGTGATTTGTCAAACAGAACAAGTAGGGTAATAAAACAATAGATAGGACGTAATATAATCTAAGATGTATTATTCATAGAATTTAAGTCAATATGAATTTCATTTAGATTAAAGTGTGTATTCCGTACATTCGCAGATAATGTTGAGTTGGCTGTGTGATTAATGTGTGATGAAATGTGAATTATTTCGAAGGTAGTGATCTTTGGTAAACTAAATAAGAGTTATGGTCTCAATTATATAATTCTTATATAATCAATGTAGAAAGAATAAAATAATTATTTGTAATCATTAGTACAGTTGTAGGGAAGTAAACGAATATAAAATTAAATATGTATTGGATTAGTTATTTCGCTATTTACTATATGGAGTTCATCAAAATAAATGCCGATTTTGAGTTATAATTATTATTACTAGATATGTCTATTAACTATATTGGTTCATTATATCTCGGTCATTAAGGAGAATCTCTCTCGGGCCCGAAAATTTGCCCGATGTACGAAATGGTACGATATACGATAGTAACTGGATGACGAACTGGATCTCAGAAGAATACACAATATATGCCAGAATTTTTGCTAGATCGATGACGAAGACCAGAGTAGAGGACCAGGTTTCGCATCACTTAAATCTAGATTATACTTATATGTACTATGACGTTAGGGTATGTAATATAAATATGGCTAAATTAAAACACAATATATAAGCAAAAATCGTTCATTAAATATAAGTTGAAGAAGAGACGGAAATAAAATGTTGTGTAAAATAGATGAAGTAAAATATTAATGATGAATATCCTCTCATGAATGGAACCATTATCAATAAAAAAGAGAGACCAAACAGATATATATAGATATATAATAAAAGAAAATATTGATAGCAATAACTATATTAAAGCAATAGTGACATTGGGTAAAAAGAAAAAGTGATGGAGGTGTGGATAATAATAGAATAGGTGGCCCGGCGCGTCGCCCCGAGGCGAAAAAGCACGATCTGAGGTGGTGAACTAGAACTGCAGGCAAACCGCAAACCTGAGTATCCAGACCCCGCCTACGAGGTGACCAGGAGGATACAACAGTGACTGGAGCATGTCTGGTCTCGTACTTCGGCGCCACATTAGTGCCAATGCCAGCCCTTCCGTTCACATCCTTGTCACTGCGAAGCCTCTCTATATACGAATAAAAGACATTCTGACTTCGGGGGCATATGGTCATAAAATACGTTGATTGTAAGGGCTAGACACTCCACTGCGCCGAGGGAGTGGCCGAGGAATCATCAATCTTAGGTCTGCGCAGGCGATAACAAGTCTCTCCTGTGTCGAGTACCTCTTCAATTTTCTTGCCGCTGAGTCACGCGAAGCTAACGCCAGTGTTCCGGAACAGTTATTGTTCTTTTCGTATTGATCGCATCTTGGAGTAGGGATTTTTAAGTTCTGTTTTCAATAGGGTCTAGGCATGTGTGTGAGAACATCGCGCTCTCGGAGCGCAGCGCGACCGCGCGCGCGCGCGCGCGCGCGCACGAAAGCTCGCTACCCGCCCCGTCTCGTAACCTCCGGTATGTGCGCCGAGGTGAAGAACCCGCACTATATAGAGTGGCAATACGTTCTCGTGCGGCTCGATATACCGATGCTGCGTGGAGTGAGTGCGTAATATATCGCTCAAAACACGGCAGTCGAAGGCATCTCGGTGCAAACGCTCGTTAGAACGTTCCTGCAAGTGCGGGCCATTCAGCGTCGCGTTTGTTCTTTCGGACGTGATCATTCTGCGATCAGCACTGAGGTAAGACATACTCCTCTCTGAGAAACAATTATGATCTCCATAATGTTCACAAGAAGTTAGTTATTTTTTGTTATATAGATATAGAAATAGAGATGATAGAAGAAAATGTACTGCGCGTTGAATGTATAAGTAAGAAGGTATTTGTTATATATTTTCGCTGTGGTGGTAGCGTGTGTTAGTAGTTGTGGTGGGATTAGGTATACTATGTTGCGTTCGGTGATAGTGGAACCTCTGATTGTGGAAGTAGCCCAAGTAGTGTGAAGCCAAGGAGAAAGATGTGACTGAGAGAGTCGGTGAAGTGTGTGTGCTGATTGGGGTATGGGAGGGTAGGGGCACTGAGATCCTTGGGAGGACAGGATGTCTGGAGGGTGCACTTCAGGTGCGCGGCCGCTACTGCTCCGTTCCCGTCCAGGCCTCGACACTCCCTCTAG
The DNA here is from genome assembly GCA_015478945.1 of Trachelipus rathkii. Classification (NCBI taxonomy): domain Eukaryota; kingdom Metazoa; phylum Arthropoda; class Malacostraca; order Isopoda; family Trachelipodidae; genus Trachelipus; species Trachelipus rathkii. The sequence continues at coordinate 39,059 of JABUQX010058990.1, read as the reverse complement.
AGAAAAGAGAGAATAAGGTACAGAAGGTGAGATACCAGTGTTCTCAACGATGTGCTCGCGTCACAATCCGGCATGAGGAGGCCAGGAAGGTCGCCGGGATGCCGGGCCGCCAAAAGGATACCTCAGAACAGACTAAATACGACTCATTATCTAGAGCGAGGATAGAGCTCTATGGGATGGCTCATACGTCAGTGATGTACTCGCCGGAAAGCTGGAGTGATGAGGTTTATAGTTGGCGGGCAAAAGTCACGCTCACCCAGACGCGATAAAAGACGAAATATTATAATTAACTGATTTACGGATATATGATGTGAATGGAGAGTAGTTAAGAGATTCAAGAGAATAGAACGAATGAGGAAGATTTCTATAAAGTACTCATGAATGTTGAGAGTGTCCTGAAGCATCGCGAAACAGTAAAACCGTACTGTTATTTGTAATATGTCCTCGCATAAAAGAATCCTCACCTTTGGTGGTGTGTGTTTAGATAACAGTGGGGAGATCGGACTCGCTCTCCTCGCGACGTTGGAGGAGTGTGGTCACATGGAGACTCATATATTCGCTGAGAACAAAATCAGCACCAGTGGAGGAACTGTGGACGTGTCATCAACTCCGAAACGAATCGCGCGTCCTTTCGATATCCTTGCATACCAGAGAGATCACCTCGATATAATACACGTGTTATCACCGACACTCTCTTTGAGTCTGTTAGTTTAAAACAGTGTGTATCAGTAGACAGCAGTATGTTTTCTTTGTCTTTAGTATTCTTATTATCATGGACTAACTATAAACCAATGGGTTGGCAATCTCCCTGGAGTAAATCGCATGACTTTTGTAAACTACTTAAAAGGATTTGACTCAGTAAGTACTAGAATAGTTGTTTTGTATAAATGCTGATTGTCGATATAGGAGGGCGTAGACCTTTATTTAATATTGACTATATTTAATGGGTAATAATTTAGTTTGTGTAATTACATGTGAAAAATAGTAATTGCCGGAGCAGCATCTTTTTCAGTGATTTTGATTGGCTGTAACAGATAAAGGAAATTAAAAAATTATAGAATAATGAAAATAATATAAATTATTAAAAGTATAGTATGTGACATAGTTTAAGTAAGGGGACAACCAGTGCAGTAAACATTTTCGCATAGTTGTTATTGGGTTTCCGGTGTGGCATCTTATAATGTGGGTGTTGTTGAGGGCTGTGTAAATGGGGAGATTAATAAGAAATTAAGGTAGGAGTAAGTATAATAATAATAAGAGTACAATAGTAGATGAGTAGTGGAGTTGGATAAAAGGTAGTATATATGCCGCAGACATTAAATACTGAGTAAAGATACACACCTCCCACATTTGTAACCCTAAGTGAAAATAATCCAATAATGAATGGAGCATTATAGTCGCTGCACCCTAATGAATCCTTACTCTCGACCTACATCATATACTCTCACTTCAGCTTCACATATATAACTCATGTATTCCTAGCACAATCTCGCCATTCTCTCGACAATACACACACACATAACATAAATCAACAACACTATATAATAATAATAATAACTAGGACACTTTTCAAAGTAGTTTATCATTAAAATACACATCACCCAGGAAATAACTATAAAGATGTTATTGGCATCTTTATCCGTCAACGAAGTGTAAAATGAGTAGAGATGACCTTTTGCCGTTTTGACGGATTAGTGAAGTGTACTTATATATTATACATGAGTTGTGGTAACTTTGTCAAAAAGCTAAAATAGGCTAAAAGATAAATTAGCCGATTTTTCTAATTTGTTACACGTGATACTAATAATAATTTATTGGGAATTCTTAATAAGCCTTGTGACACATTTATTATATTTCCGAAATCGAAGTATGAAACTAAGAATACTTTAAGTAAATATGCTTTATCGAAAGAGAAGACAGGAAATAATCGCTCAAATATCGATGGATAAGCGTGACAAAGATTTTAGATACTAGAGCTAGGCATTGTATATTACTAGTTTACAGTTTTTTGCGAGAATTTGGATATAGAGGCTTGAACTTAGAATTGATGACCATTGTTATAGTATGGATAATCAATAAGGATGAATGTTTCTTCGGAAATTATATGAATCCGATAAAAGATTTAGAAGGTTTAACCTGGGACATGTGATAGTGAAGTTGTAAAATAAAAATTTGAAGTCATTTTAAGATTTGATACCGATGATTATTCAATGCGAATTATTATAATGATATATATGAGATTATATAGATATATAATATATATATATATATATTATATATTATATAAGAATAGGAGAGTATTATATGAAGAGAATATATAGATTAATAGAGATATAGAGATAGAGAGAAGTGAGATAGAGAGAGAGAGAGGGGAAAAGTAGGGTTAGGGAGCGTTAAAGAAATATAGTGAAGTGGAGAATAGTTGGCGTCATATAGGGGAATAAAGCACGGGGAGCAGTAGTGAGAGTAGTCACTGCTACCTCACTCACCTAGATCTCATGGACTATCATACCTATATAGATAATATATAGAGAGAGATTAGATATAATAGATTATGATATATATAATATTTATATATGATATATTATGATGAATATTATATTAATGAAATATGGATATAAATAATAAAATTTATGAAAAATAGTAGAATAAAATATAATTGTATTTGATATTTATAATTAGTTGCATATCTCATCTGGTACAGTCATTCTGCGAATCATAACAGTGAATGAATGGAACCGCGTTATACACCAACTCTAGTATTGTGAGGAAGAAGGATGTAAAATAGGAGATAAGAGAGTATTACAAAGAGAGGTAACTTAAGGTGTAAGATAGGATTGTTATTTGAGAGATTAATAACTTGGGGGTTTGAAATTAGTTAATGAAAAGGGAAAAATATGAATAGTTTGTAAAATTCAAAAAGGTCAAAGAATTTGAGAATTTTATATATTTTATAAATTAGATTAGTTGTCACAGTCGAGTGCGAGTCTCAAAGATGGAGATCAGCTCTAAACCTATTTCTCGACAAGGAGATCATGCTTCATTTTAAATGGTGAATATAATCTCAATGGACTAGAAATGCAGTAAATTTAAAGAGGGAAAAAAGAACAATGGCAGCAGGTATTGAAGTCGGGTCTTCTCAAAGTTACTATGCAAATAAGTCGATTGCGTAGCAGTGGTCTCGAGCTGGCACCGTCGAATACAATATAGGTGGAAAAGAAAGTTCATAATTATCTGATCGTCTGATAAACAAAGGGGCTGAAACCGCACTTGCTTCATAGGTATCTTTCGATTGATATAATTGTGATGATAAGTTGTGAAAGAAGACTCACCCTATCAGCCCAACCTAACACCTATACTTCCTGACATATGCATTGGCAGGGATATGATGCGTATTGTAATAAATTAAATATAAATAAATATAAATAATATATATATATATTATGTCAATATATATAATATATTATATATATTAGAATGATATATATATTTGATATATATATATCATCTCAATGACCATCTCATATATCTCTTACCAAGACTGGGGTATAAGGGGTACGTAAGAATTAAATTATAGCTCAGATAAAAGTATAGTGATATAGAAGAGTTAATAGGAAGCCAAGTCGAATATAATAATAGATAAAGGACCTCAAGCTACTTACATCCCCTTATTATATACCTATTCAGTGAGTATAACTCGGTCGCATAGTTCATGAGATAATAAATTCCTCACCTATATAGTAATCATATCATTGGGAACAGCTGATATATGATATCATCCTTCTACTATGTAATTATCTCTCATAGTGCAATGTATAGGGTGTATTGATCCTTAATATGGCCCAGTTGAGGCTACTAATAACCATTTTATACCTCCCTCACTCAAAACTCGGCTACATTTATCACGTACCTTAATTATTGTACCTCTCTCGCCTCGGGCAAATTCAACCTATATTACTTCTCTCCTGGGTTTAGACTTTTACTCATATCTCATAAATCTCCTCTTGTTTCCTTCGTGCTTTCTCTGCTCTGGTGGCTTGTGGCAGAGATAGTTTCCTCAACCACTTACACCATTATACATCGTATTTAATACCAGTACCGACTTATATAATCATCCAATCTTTCCAATGACCTATAAATAATCCATCTTCCATCGTACATTTTTTCTGCTCATATTACCTCTCTCTATTTATCTCATACACTAAAAACTCTCTGTATATACGTAAATTATCTAGTTTGAACAGAGAACTTATGTGTAAGAGTGGAGTGCTAGCAAAGTGAAGTGTTACTCATATACTGAAGCACTATTGTAGCTGTGGAGATATTTCTAAGTATTCACTGTGAGTCCCAGACCCATGGGTCCCTCAACTTTAGCGTAGACTCAGTATAACAATAAGGATAAGCATACTTATACACTGCAATACTGAGTTCCCTGTTACAAGCCTCACCAATCTCGAGGGAAGTGGTACAGCCACAGTTGTACTCTACTCATCATCACACGGGCGTACTTACACGTCATGGCAGCTGCCGTCCCTGTTATCAAGCTCACAAATCAGATATGCCTAATAAGAGGTAAAATAAACTGCAGGGACACGTGTGCCAGGCGACTGCACTCATATCTGAACCAGTTATAACGCACACTACTCAAGATATTACCGCACGTACATAATCACAGAATACTGATACTTATGAGTCGAACGGTATACGTGGAGGTAGCAACCGCGCTGGACACATACCCGGCCTCACAAAGACGCTATATATATTATTTATTTTTTAATTTATTTATACCAAAGCATTCATATCTGTCGCATGCAAATGTGCCTTTGCCCAAGAGACGGGTCTGCTCAGGAGTGCTAACGATTACGAGATGGGCCTGCATAAAAGGATTCTCAAGAAGAAGAGTAAGGGTAACAGTCTTATCACCATGTCCACCCGCGATCAAGGTACTCGAATCGACTCGCGGTGGCTCTCAAGCACCCGGGCCTCCATACCTCAGAGCAGTCGTAAGCAGGCTAGAACTAGCTAGGAAACATATTGGTGTCGGATAGTAAGAATCCGAGAGACGGAGCACGCGGCCCACCTCTCCGCTTCGCAACATAGTGCAGCATCACTTTTATAGAAAAGGGCTAAGTATACTACAACAGCAATGCAACAGAAAAGAGCAGGGATTCATACTGTTTTTATCGTACACAAAAGTCAGAAAGATTTTTACTTTCTTATTCCTATCTATTTCATTTATGAATTCTCACTCTATACCTCTTACTTGGCTCGTTGTAAGAACCTCTTGAGGAAGCCTTGAGCGCGCACGCCGGCGCGCAAAGCGCAGACAAACACACTTAAAGTGATTCTATATATGGAAGGAGGCGGCCTGCTCTCCCGCCCGTAGGGAAGGCCAAAAAATTATCAGAAAATTGTTACTCTCTCTCTCTAATATCACACACAACAAAAAAGCGGGAACACGTCAAAAAACGCAATATGACGTCGCCGCACTCGCTCTGCTCACCTCTCGATGCCTCTCACCACGGGTCATCGTCGTATGACCAAAAATTCTCAGGACATATAAAGATTTTGAACATTTTCCCTCATCGGTAAGGGGAACTTTTTAGGCTGTCAAAGATGTCATCATCGTTCTCCTCATACTCTTCTTCCCTATACTCCACTCAGGTATGATGGGGATATTCAAGAACCCAAGCGCGATGTTCACAGTATCACGACTCTGCTCACAGAGACACCATCACACGAATCAACACGCGAACCAAGTTCCAAGTGCTCTCTAGATAGACACTCCTTTTATTGCGTGCGCTCCAGTATTACATAATCCTCTCATCCTAAATTCAGTGGTGGAGGCGTCCAGTCATAGCTAGGTTGATGCGGAAAGAAATGATACTGACCAGGATGAGAGATTATTAAAAAAGTAAAATCGAATCATTTTTTTAAAATTTTATATATATTTGTACATATTTCAGAGGTTCTGTACCTATTAAAAATAAATATTCAATATTTAGTATAGTATAATAGATAAATAATAATATTAATATGAATCTATAGTAAGAGATATTATATAGATATATATATGATGATATCGATAATATAATTAATATATAGTTAGAAGATATATATATATATATATATATATGATGTTAATAAGTAAATATATATATAGGTATAGTATATATAATATGAATGGAGAAATATATATATAATTATAGAGATAGATAAGATATAATATGAGATAGAAGATATAGATAGAGAGATAATATGATATATATTTATATAAAATGCAATATTTCAATGAAAAAGCGGATCAATTTAAATGAATTATATATTATTAAAAGAGATTATATAACGATGCCCAGAGGATAAGTCTCTAAAATGTTTTAGGGATCAAAGTATGCAAGAGAGTTAAACTAATTATCATTGATTAGATATAGGATAATGTGTACACATCTGGTCAGCCAATCAAGAAATTTCGCAAAGAAGAGAATAATGGATATTAAGAGAAGTAATATAAAAATGCCCAGCTCATATCTAAATTTGTTCGCTTCCTCTTAATATTTGGAGAGGCGACTGAGGTTCACAAGAACTATTTACATATGATTAAAATAAAGATTTACAGTGTACAAACTTAGGAGCTTGCCGAAAAATTAATAAAGTGTGTTTAAAGAAGAATTTGATAAAATTCATGATTTACTTCTCCAATAATCAGTGAAACAATCGTAAATTTTTAAATTTACTGTTTTTAGCAGAAAATAAGTCTCCTAAAGGTTCCAGAAAAGAAAACTGAAGGCACTAAAGTACAGAGAAAGAACAATTATAGTGAAATATTATGACTACTAACTGAACAATTGTAAAAAACAAAAATGGCATGAAAGAAATTTAAAGCAGAGAAGACAAGTAATAAGAAGTAAGAATATTATTAATGTGAGAAGAACGACTTTAATCTACTTCTATCATAAGTGTAATATATATTTCACTTTTGTAATTGCTAATTATTAATTATGTAGTTAATATAATATAAATATAGTGATTGACTCAGGGTTATGTGTATAATGGGTAAATAATGTGTGCTATCAATAAGACTGCAATATAGTGATCTGGTGGGCAAAGGGTCAAGGACAAGGAAGAGTGAGTATAAAGAGTACTCAAAGGACAAGTTCACGGGTGAATAGTAATCTGGCAAGGACATAATGATATCGTTCCTCCTCATATATAATACTACTATAATAGGAGGACAATGACGGGGAACCCAAGCTGAAAGAGATTATATAGATATATATAGAGAGAATAATAGATATAGATTAATAAAATATATATATTATATATATATATATGGGATAATATATAATATATTAAAGAGAGATAGTAAGAAAGAGATATTAATATATATATTATTATATTATATGTAATATATATGAGATAATGAATTAAATATAAATATAAGATATATATATAGTAATAGATATATATATATGATATTTAGGATCAGGAGCGATGACTCCCGAAGAAGGCTATAAACATGAATATCGATAATAATTGAAATTAGGCTATATACAGGAAAATATAAATTTAAAATTTATTATTAATAAAGTCAGCAATTTTATAATAAATATTATCATTAAAATAGTAAAAAATAAGAAAAAGAGAATAAAGAACGCGCTGTGGTTGAAAGATTGTAATAAAGGTTGTAGTTTAAAAAATGTTAGGAAATAATCTAGATGTTTATGAAATGATTTCCTTTTTTGAGGAAGAACGAAGGAGCTCCATCGCTTCGAGTGAACGTCAAAGTTGCCAAATGTCGAGTTATATTTTTTTAAACTTAAATGGAATGATGCACCGAATGGCTGTACCAAGGACTCCTCCTCACTGAATTAGCATCATTCATGTATCTAAGTAAAACTGAATTTAACAGGCTACAGGAAAATAAAAACATTTTTGTAGTGATCACACCAAAGAAGTATTTCACATTACACTTTTTCTAAAACTTTTTTTAAATTTCTGTTTATTCTTAATGAAGAAATGAATATATTTAATAAGCTCTATATAGACTGAGTATATATATAATATAGGTTCATTAGGGCATGGGTACAGTACGTGTAAGTTCTCATTAACGTATCCCATAGTTCACTGAGCAAGAGAGAGAGTGAAGTACGAGGAGACATTAAGTAGAAGTTGAACCATTAAATGAATTAGTTTTTATTTTTAACCCGATCTAGAAGAAAAATGTGTAATTATTTCCTTTATAAGATTTTCTTTTTAAGTAGGAGAGGTTATTGCGAGGACCGACGGAGAGGAACAGAAGGAGGGGACGAAGGTAGTACCCACTCGATCGTCCGCGGGAGAGTAAGCCGAGAAACCCGACTCTGTCCAGATCTTTTATTGGGTTTTACCCTTGGATTCGGTCAGTGATACCGAAAGCAACATGGGATGCATAATCATGAAAAAAAACGATATAAAGCCAGGAAATTAGAGAGAAATAATTATTTATTATAATCGAGATAGAGACATATAGTTATTTAGAGATTTCAACGAAAATGAAAGAGAATTTTGAAAGAAAGAAAAACAAGGACCGAATAGAAATGGAAAGAGAAGATAAGAAATGGTTGAAGAGAAAGAGATGGTCTTCCTAAAATAAGATAAGTGTGAGATGAGAATGGAGGATGAATCGATCTTTTTTAGAGCGGGCAAGGAAACAGAAAGTGAGATAACTAAAGCGCGGGGGTGTGAAAGAGAAGTGTCAGCACAGTGTGCCAATGAATAGATTGTTATTATTAGGTGGATGCATAGACAAGAATATTCCCAGAGTTGGTAAACCAACGAAAAGAGAATGGAACAATAGAGTTCGGAGAGCTTCCTCCGGGGAGGCGTACCGAGGAGAGAGACGAACGGGGAGAGGGGGGAAGCTAGTGGGTCCGCGACGTCTGTGCTTCTGTCACGTCACGTGTGTTGATCAGGTATAGACCATTGCATAAAAAATGGAGAACAATGCGGAGAAAGAAAACTTGTAAGAAAGAACAAAAAGTGTACTTGAAGTGAAAGTAATATAAATAGTAGATGAGAGACCACAAATATTATAAGAGTGCATAAAATGCCTGGGTCCTTACATCTCGGTGACTACTGCAGAAATGGTGTGAGAAGTGGTATAACTAAAGCGCATAGGTAAAAGTCAAACGTGAAAAAGTTTGTGTGATGAACGTCATCAGTCGCGAATGTGAACGGAGTGAAAACGCTGAGTGTGATATGACTGAAATATTTAAAGTAGTGTTGAGGTTAAAGAAGGAATATGTAAAAATAGAAATAAAATAGAGGTGTTTATATTTATATAATAGCGGGCTACGATCAGAGTAGATGAAAATTGTGCCTCGCCATCACTCGCACAGAAAAATGCTGTATATGTGAATTTAAGTGATCCGTAGGGTGTTAGCTGTTATAGCGGTGGATTGTATTAGATTTACATTGCGATGTGAAGTAGTCTTTCTGTCTGTGCCGATTGTGTGTGACGGTGCTGGTGCAGGAAAGGATGATAGAGGAATTAGGTCAACATGTCATAAGGCAGGAGTGTTAATGAAGGTCGCCGCGACAGTCAAGCTCGGAGTATCTCGTGAAATCGAGTGGTCGATCATAGGTGATGACAAGTAAGGAGGAAGCATAAACACCAAAACTGCGGCCGGGTGATTAGACGCATGACGTGATTAGAGCTACGAGCGGCTATACAATAGTGTAAAGCGGGATAAAGGACCAGTAGGTATTTCGATCGCATACTTAGTCGGGTAGCTGAGTGGAGGGGATGGGCGATAGCGGGCGGTCAGCTATCGCGTCAGTAACTTGATAGAATATAATTGAGAGGCGACATTCACCCTACCGAGAGAGGGCTGCGGCCCTGATTTAGGAGCGTGAGGTATAATATAAATTCTGAAAAAAAAAAAAAAAAAAAAAAAAAATGAGTAGATAGATAAAGGTAGATGGAACGATTAAGTATGTCATCATATACGTACAGTGCGTCATCGGCAAAATAAGTTCAAGCATTGAATTTTTGTATTTTACATCGTCATCGTCATCCGTCCATTAGTCATTCGTGGTCATGACGGCACAATTTGCGGAGACGATGTTATTTGTACGATTATAAAGAATTAGAACAGAAATATATGTAGTAAGAATAAAATAAAAGGATGCTAAACTCGAACCTAATAAATAAAATAAGAATAGCACAAACTAGTATGTAACTCAAATAAAATAAAAAGATAGTACAAGCTCATAATAACTAAAATAAAAGAAAAATGATATAAATCGTATTTAATATTATAATAATAGATAATGAAATAATATAATAATAATAATATAATTGATAGATAATGAAATGAAATGAGAAAATGAATAATAATGAAATTAAAGAAATAAAGAATAATAATGAATGAATAATCAAATTATAAATAAATTAATATAATATGATTAAGATATATATATATTATAGATTAAATATTATATAATAGGAGATATATAGATATATAGAGGTAATGTTAACGGTATAATATATATATATTTAATGAATATTAAAATATAATAGTATTTATAGATGAATTATAGATAGAGAATATGATATATTAAGGGTGAATTAGGTAGAAGGTTAACTGTATGATTGAGTTGGAGTGAATTTAGGATGAGTTAGAGGTGCGAGAAGAAGGATACCGGAAGAGAAGTGAGGGAAGGAGAGGAGATGGAAGAGAGAGAGAGATGAAATAGTAGTCAGCTAAAGGAGTGAAGAGAGAGAGGGAAAGATAAACGGAAGGAGGAACGTTTAGTGAAAATATGGGGAGGGTCGTTAGAGAGGAGAAAATAGAAGACGGGAGAGGAGACATACTCTAGGTGAGGATGGATACAGTATATTGAAATTGTCACGGGAAGAGAGGGAGGGAAGAGGAGGACTGAAAGCTCTAAGATTGGCTGAAGAGTTTACTGAGATACATGGAGTGATTATGGGAGGTGAGAGAAGAGTAGAGAAGAAGTGCACGGGAGAGTAATAAGGAAGTATTTGGGAAGTGGATCGAAATAATAATTTATCCAATTAATATGAATTATAGAAGTAGTAAGGGGAGACGCAGGAGAGCATTAGTAATAAAAAGAAAATTAGTAGAGGAAGTACTCACTACAGATTATGGATACAGTAGGAGTCATAGTTATATGAAAGATATATAGAAAGAAAATTAGATTAAAAAAAGTAGGCCGCAGGAAGATTAGGAGTAGAGGAAGCTAAGTAATTGGGAGAGTTATAGAAGATGGGTAGGACGAAGAATAAGCACTACAGATTGTTAATGAGGATTCGGACATGAGGAATGGAATACGAAAAGAGACATGGAGAGAAAATGACAACGCAGGAGACGGTCAAATATATCGCCTCATAGATTAAGGAGAAAGTGAGCATTTTGATTGTCTGTACGCAGAGGGGAAATTAGCCAATGGAGAGTTCTGGGAGAGAGAGGGAGTAGTATTGCAACAGGAGCAGCACAATGAGTTAAATGACAGGTACTAGATTATAGCAGAGGCATTTAAGAGAATACAGTTATAGGGTGAGAATATGAGGCCTATAATAAGTAGGAGTGCGTAGACGCACCAGGATTTAAAATATATGAGGAAATGGGATATTTGGACAAGTAGAGAGAGGGGTAAACTATAGGGTAGTAAGGGGCGAAAGGGTGAAGTGTGCGGTCGGCCGTGCAATCGGATGTTATGGGATAGTAGAGACGGTAGGGTATTTGGACATCACATAGTCATAAAGAGAGATGATAAAGGGAGAGTGTTAGAGGGAGAAATTGACAGTGAGACACTATTGGACGCGATAAATACAGCAAGGAATAGAGGTTGATGAAGAGATATAGAGAGGAGTGATGGAGAGGAATGAGGTAAGAGTGGGAGGTTGAGGCAAGATGGTGCGGATGGTTTCGAAAGAAATATATGAGTATGACTGAGAAAGTACTGAGATTAAAATAATAGAAATAGTAAGGTTTAAGTAAACAGAAATAATGATGATAGTAAGATATGGAGAGTATTATATTAGAGGAGGATGGAGAGAGAGGAGAGGGGAATTACGATAGTGAGAGGATAGATGGTGTAGGGAAGAGGTTATTAAAAAAATGTGGGGCAGATATTAAATACTAAAGGAAAGACATTTAGGAAAGAGGAGGAAAGGGGAGATGAGAGTGTGCAAAAGGAGAATATTTACTGTATAGGAGATTGAGCAGGATTTAATTGGCAGGGAACACTGATAAGAGCTAAGTGTATACTACCCAGCTTGATGAGAGATAAATATATATGAACAAAAAGAGGGTGAACAGATGGGAAGCAATTATACATAGAGGGGAAAGTGTTAGTGAACCCCAATACTGTATTTGATTATGGAGAGGCAAGAGATCTGGAAGCATAACAGTGAGGAGGAGAGTGAGAAGTGTAGATTCAAAACAAGCTGGAGATAGATGAATGTAAGTATAGTGAGGAACAGTGATTGGAAAGACGTAGGAGGAGACTAGAGTGAAGAAAGAACGAGAACAGTGAGAGAGGAAGCGGTGGGTGTGAAACCCATGATTGAAATGAAAGGTTGGGACGCAGCCAGAGGCCTAAGATGGTGGGGCGACCCCTTATAGACAACATCTTTAACAGACATCCCTATCCCTGATGTAATATCATACGTTAGGAGAAAAAATTGCCACAGGGCGTATTGTCCATGCGTGTCATAGGAGGCGACTATGAAGGGACGAGGTGGTTAGCGTAGGATTGGCGTGAGAGCATGGAACTGGACACTTATCTTTGCAGGAATGACTAATGCAGTGCCTCGGAGAAGAAGGTCGTGATCGCAAGTAAGGGCCCGTCTATCCTTCGGCGGAAAAATGTATTGGATCGATATTGTATGATGAAATGTCGAGAAATAAATGTTGATGGAGGATGAGGAGAGAGGTGGATGGATGGTATTTAGAAGAGGGCAAATGTTGATTTGCTCGCTAGATGACTGAAAGCAAAGATGAAAGAACGTCGATGAAATGAGTGGAAATGTGAGATAATGTGAAAATATATGCGTTTTGTGTTGCTTTAGGAAAGGAATGAAGAGGTGGGATAGGAGGGAATTTGCAATATCTGAATGGGATGAGTTTGTGGTAGGGAGGCGGTATGAGGTAGATTTTGAGTAAAGAACTACGATTAGTGAGAGATAGAGTACTAGAAGTCTGTAATAAGGAGTTAAATTTAAGTTGAAAAGGTCATAAATGTTATGTGTTGCAACATATGGATCGATTTACTGAGTATAGCAGCTTAACACGTATATAACTTAGTCTTCCTGTCAAAGCCATTGTTCATAGAAATGAGTTGTATTGTGAATGCAATTCGCTTTTACTAATTCAAGAATACTTGTTTCAGTTACATTGTGCGCCATGGGAGTATTGCGGCACCATTGCAAAATGATTTATATTTTTATGCAGCTTGTCGACCACCACTACGTCGCGGAGGAGAGCCCATATTCAGAGGGCGGGCGCGCTCGCTAGTGATGCGCTCTGCTAAAGATAAGATATACAGCCGCCTCGGGATAAGTGGGCCATATTGACGCATATTTGGAGCACAGACAGACAAGGGCGTATGGTAAAGTGGTAGAGAGGATTGAAGAGGTTCGTAAGTAGGGAATAATGTCAAGTGGAAGATGGGTATGAGAGGGTAATATTCCACAAAATACAGGAAAGGAGTGGGAGAGGAAGTTAGCGTAAGAGAGAAAGAAAAGAATGCAGAGCACAAACAACTCAATGCCAAACTCATAGACGTGAATGGAAGTTATCAGTACCACAGAAGATACAACGACTGAATAGACTCTCAGAAAGATGAGAGTACGGAGAGATACGAGCAGACCTGAAGATTGTATGGGCTATACGAAGGGCAGATTAGTTAAGGTTAGGAGGTGGTGAACGCGAGTGTGAAAGGTTCCGACTAGATCGGGAGGAAACTATGACCGCTAGCGAGGAACGAGGGATAGAATGGATAAGAAGTAGGAGGATATGAGTTGACCTAGAGAGAGGATAGGATATAATAGATAGGAAGCACGAGAACCGCAAGACATCGCACGCGCAAAAGTGATAATAGGGGGGAGATAGAAGATTAAGCACGCGAACTGCGTCAAGAGTAACTGAGGAAGGAGCTAAGACAAGTACGTTATAAATAAGAGCGGCGTTGTTGGGCCGTGGTGGAGCTTAGACCTTCTGTGTCACCAAAAGAGATAGCGGGGCGAGATGAAACCAGAGACAACACAGGGCCCGCCATGACTATAGAGGAGCGATGAGGTCGACATCACGATAGGGCGGAATGTTGAGAGCCTTTGAATATCAGCGGGGACAGCAACTGAATAAAAGGATGGAGTTAGAGTGTCTGACGTTAGAATACAGAAAGGACTTTCATGTTTCTTATGAGGCCGCTACAGGCGCAACCGTGGTGAGTGTGATGGTTCGAGTATTGACATATATTGTTTGTTCGTATGTAGAGGCACAAGGAGGTCTTTAATATTGTCAAAAGGAGAGGAAAGGGAACCACAAAATGAGAGTAAGGAGAACCGTACAAAATGATGGAAAAGGGGTTGAATTTAGGAGTGGAGCGAGAGCCAGACACGTGATGGTTGTAGAAAGTTAGGGGAGTTTTTAAAGGAAGTTGAAATTATCACAAGTTGGTGGAGTGATAATATCAACTCAGCGCGAGAATAAATCGGAAAAGCGCAGTGTGAAGAGCGACAGAACGACGCAACCTCCCTCCACGAAACCATGAGGCTAAACAGCTCGCGGGGAGAATTGATCATGAGCTCTGAAAGCCGCCGCTCCATGTCGCAGTAGCGGACGCACGCGTCTCATCCGGCGAATCAGCGCACGCTCGGCACTAGACGTCTAGAGGTGCATAGCGTCTCGCGCGCGCGTCATCCGATTAATGGAAAGTAGGATACATGAAGTTGAGATTAGGAACAGTGGAACCCTGAGGAGACAACCACTATTTGACAGCAAAGAAGAAGAAGTCGCCCCATCAAAAACACCCGATTTTAGAGCGACTTGAAAGAAAGATAGATATACGTAGCGATAAAGGAAGGATGAAACCCAGATAGAGCGAGGGAGGAGCTATATGGAAGACACATAATGCGCGTGCGACGACTATACTCTTGAGTCAAGATAGCTTATTGGATATTGTCAAGCCGCCAACCACCCAAGATCGATTCCGGCGGTAAGTTATACCTAAAGAGCGAATAGAAACCATGAAATCGGTTTAGGATATTAAGGAATGGATATGAGATAATCGGACCAAGATAGACTTCGTGCACAACGAGAGCGTTGCTGGCGGAACCGGAGTGAGTTTCCAGTAGAATGAAGATCTGGAGAGGAAGTGAGATATGAGCAAAGCGCGTTCTCAAGATCGCTAGCTAAATACAGAGTGAGCAGACGCGTAGCAGGAAGAGCGTGCGATCGCATGAGTCGTAGAAGGATCAGAAAGCAGAGACTCTCACGCCAATACCACCTCTGTATATATACGAGAGAAAGACGGGTGGACCGACATCTGAGGGAGAGCTATCGCTTAAGCACTGTGTATGTGCGAAGGTGAGAAGTAAAATTTGCTCTCTTGGTGTAGGAGGGTAGCGGAGAAGGTATAAGGTTAGGACGACGGGCCTCACAAAGAAGCAATTAAACTCTGTTGCCACAAGCGAAAGTAGGTGCAAGAGAAGAGTGCCAAAAAGCACCAGATGGATATCACAAGACTACGAAGTAAAAAGAGGAGAGGTCGAAAGCAGCAAACTCTTTAGCCAGAGAGCTCAGCTCGCTGAAAGAGTGTTGATTACAGAGCCAGTCGAGGAGCGCGAAGAACACATGCGCAGAGGAAGCGCGAAGACGGGGAGGGCCATGGGCAAGGTCCGCGCACATCGGATCGTGCTGTTCGAGCCAGCTACTCTAGAGTAGATCACGACAAGACGAAAAGTCCTAGGACATAGACAACTCATGCCATATGCAGCCACCAGAGGAGGAGGGAATAGAGCAACGATTTCCGAACTGAACATAGAATATAGACCCAGCAGAGAGAAAGACTCGCAATAAGAGAGGAGTACGAATCGTCAGAATGTCGGTATATATGGCCACAACGGGGCACGAACAGTAGGCAGCCGTGTCCTACTCTAGCCTGAGATGACCACAAGAGAATAAAGCAAGCGGATTACAACACGTGGGTTAGTAGACGCACAAGAACACGAGGTATCTAGTAATTGTAGGAAGGAATGACAAGATGCGACCAACATAGAGGACATTGTGCAAGCTGGAAGTAGGAGTGTGAGATATAGAAACTACCATGCTTAAACACTACGTCTTCGTCATCCACCGCTTCAAAAAACAATGCCCGTATCCGTAGGGTCTTTATAAATATCGTGTGCATGAGCCCATCCATCAATTAGTCCTTATTTGAGATAGCAATTTGCACGTAGTTCATATGAGCAAACTTTGAGCGGAAAAGTCCTTGCCTATTAAGTCTTCCCTTGATGCAATGCAACCAGTACTCTATCAAAAGTATCACGATGCTCAATGAGAGGCACGCAGCTCATGCCGACCTTTGTCCTTAATAGGAAAGTGCGAGCTGTGACTTGACACAGTAACATGTCCTCTTCCATACCCAATTTTCAGTTGAGGAAGTGAGACTACTTTATACTAGAAATGTGCTTAAGTCTCGTGGACACCACTCTCAAACTCGATCTAACTCTAATTAACTATGGTTATTGAAAAATTATTAATATTATTTGTTGTAAAAACAGCGAAGCTTGTATCTTATATCATGTCCTCAGTATGAGTAGTTATCTAAGAATGTTACGATTAATTATCGATGCTCATTGAAGAAATAGCTCTCTGATCTCCTTAAGCTATGACTCGAGTGTTAGTGTGAAACGCATTCTTATTCACACTATCATATGACTCATGGGCAGAATATAATATAATAAATTTACTCATATCTATTAACTCTAGTGGTATTAAAAAACTCATATCGAATATTATATTTTAATTTGTCGTATTCGTATAACTGTAAACATTTCCATTGCCACACTCCATATTATTATAATTAGATTTGGCGATTTAGCCTACACAGCATATTTGCTGTCGCACATAAAGACAATATCAAGATTATACTGCAGACTCGTGCGTAGACCACAGACGCCTTGCCTGACACTATTTACCCACAGCACCGTTCAGCATAAACCTTAAACCAGCTATACTGACAGACACAGGTGAAACGCACTCACACACTCTCATAGCACGGGTTACAACTTCCCACCCCTCAAAGTAAAATCCTCTCGCGCACATTTGAGACACACAGAAATTACCACCAAGCACAGGAAAGTCACACCCAGGCAACTACTACTACTACTACTGACCTAACCTTACTACTAAACTGATTTTGCTAGTTTAAGCAGCAGAAAAAGCGAACCGGCAACTGATCCTATGACAAAGCAGAAACCACTTGTTAAATATTTTTTCAAATCACAGATGGTATATAAAATATATGCTCAGTGAGGGAGTGATTTAGTGTACACAATAGACTGTTCTGTAGTTCACTACCGAGATGACTCTCTCATCGTGCATCAGATCATACTATGAACATCTGTACTCAGTAGCGTCGTATGCGGATACAATGCGTCATAGATGTATACAACTTCTTGTGGCTCAGAATGCAAATGATAGCATATAAAATAAGCTCGCTCGTCATCGTACACTCGAGGCAAAATAATTGAAATAGATGCTGTTTGTTCTCTCGATCTACTAATAGTATTCTTACTAATTGTTTATTTTATTCAGATGATTATAGTAAGTCGAGGAGTATAAGTGTTCTCGTGATAATGTATAGTGCGTAAGACTATATTCAAGCGGGTTATTCGTTATTATACTAAAGATACAAGTATTTAAGATTCGATTGGCAATTGCACGTCAAGGATTCGAGCTATGAAGCATACGTAAATTATTACGATTTAGCTAATAATCAGCCATTCTGGAGTATACTAAGTCATAAGGTATTACTAGTATATTCGATGTTCCGCTAGCAATTGATGGAAGTGCTGCTCAAAATAGAGACCGTACATAAAGTTGTAATCTAATAATATATAATTATTATGCCGTTACAAGTACATACGTGTAATACTAAGGTAGAGTCTCGGATTCATCAAGCACGTTACTATAAGGGGTTCGAACAGTAAGTCATGAGCACATGCATAGTGTAAAGCTGAGTGATGGAGCGTATGAACCCATAGCAGTTTAATAGTGAATGGATTAGGGCTAGATGACACAGTGATGCGTGAGGTGTGATAAGTGTTGCAATGCAAGCACATGCAGGGGAGGTCGAGGTGCTCACTCGAGCCCTTATAGCACTATAACGTGTTGGAGCTAACGACCTCAAAATGCTAGGATAGAGTTGAGTGTGCGATACATCAAGGTAATGAGGTAGCGGATCGAGCGAATCAGGTGAACTCGAGAATATACTACAGCGCTTAGCACTAAAATAGTTAGAAAAAAAAAAGAAATATATAGAAGATATAATGAAAAAGGAAATATCTTAAATGCTTATTGAATGGACTATCCAAAATGGTAAAATTTTGCATAACAAAAAACTGAGTTTTTATTTAGAAATTACAGAAACATTTCCAAGTGAACTTATGCTTTATTTAAATGATGGATTTTATTTGTCTGCAGTAAATGGAATTAAAGATTTTTTATGGGATGGTTCTATTGGCGGAATCCACCTTAACCAGTTTCTGTTTTCACATATATGTCTAAGGAACAGAAAATGCAATTATTCATCGGACATCACTCTTGCAATGGATGGGGGATATACTTGCTGGCAATAATATATATATAATATAATATTATATATATATATATATATATAATATATATATATATATATATATATAATATATAAATACATATTATATAATATATATTATACACTATGGCTATAGCCATGATTACGAATTCTTTATTTAGTTACACAATATTAAAAAACACATGTTGACAAAATCAAATTTTTTCATAAAACACATTATTAATAGTTACATTGATTGAAGCTTTCGTCTTCACCGGGGAAGACCTCTTCAGGCACAAAGAACACGCATCTGAAAAACTCCTATCGTAGAAAGATACTTATGTTGGTTGCGTTATTTTTTCAGAGAGTTGGAAGTATCTTGAAGATCTTTCATTATATTCATTTTTGCAATGGCTATTTTACCTCACCAAGTTGTGATCACCAAGGTCTTCTTGTGATATTACAGAGCTGAATTAATATTGTAATTTCTTTATGTCATGAGTGTGGTACTTTCTTCGTGAAAAATCTATGTTTCCCCTATAGTATCTTTTCACAAGATGTACAAGGTATTTGGTAGAAGGCTTTTTGGAAACATTTTCTTTTTGGAATAGGGGTTCAAAAAGGTATTTTAAGAGAAGTAGGTTTAGATGCATTAGGCGACATGTATACGAGTCTGGGCTACAAATGCTGGAGACCGGATAGAGAAATACGCAATAAATAGTGTGTTACTAAGCATTACTACAGTCAATGTTGGAACGATTTAAAAATTACAGATCCTCCTCCCAAGCTATATAAAAATTCCATCTAAGATACGTCTTTTGCAGATCAAGATCTTGATGAACGTGCAAAAAAGAGTATATAATAATTATATAATAACAATTATAAAAAAGGAGATTTCTGCAGAGACCCACGTCACATTTCCCGCAGGCGACATCAAGCATTCTTTGTGGATGGGAGGGTGAAGAATATTTATTTATAGATGTTACAACCTCATGTATATATTTTACTAATGCAGCAATAAAATTTTAGAGTTAAAACTTTTTCATATTCTTTATATATATATATATATATATATATTATATATATCATATATATATATATATATATATATATATATATATATTATAATATATATATAATTATATATATATATAATATTATATATATATATATAATATAACTATAATATATAATATAATATAATACTAATATTTATAATATAATATATAATAGATAGTATATATATAATATATAATAATATATATATTATATATATATATATATATATATATATATATATATTGCATGTTTTTACACTACCCCTAATACGTAAAGGACGTTCCCGCCCAAGGAGGTGTGTGACGGAGTCCTTCCGGTTTCTTAGTTAGTTCTTCTTAAGCACTTGACGCCTTTTACGGTATGTAAAAAACATGTTTTTTACATCCCAAAAGACGGAAGTCGCAGAGTGGTAAGGTTTCGAGCGCATAAACAGCGTGCTGGAATGCACCCCATCGGGGGAGTTATCGACCTTAGGACTTAAGAGTTAGGCCCTTTGAAAAAAGCGTATTTTCTAATAAAATTAATAAACGAGTTTAATAAATTTTCTAGTATATGGACAAAATCTTTCATCTTTTTCAAGTTAAAGAGGAAGAAATAAAACTCTTATAAAATATATAATATAAAAAATAATAAAATAATAATAATAATATATAAAAAATAATAAATAATATAATTAAAAATAATAATATAAAAATAATATAAAATAAAATTAAGTAATTTTAATAATATAAACAAAAATAAAAAATAATATTAAATTTTAACCAATTTATAAAAATAAAAAATAACAATAATAATTTAATACATTTGAAAAAATAATATTGAATAAATAAATATAAAAATGAAAGTTAGAATATAAGGCTACAGAGTAATAATTTTAGACAATGCTCGAAAGAGTATTTTGCTTCAAAATTATTTGGTATTAAAACGTGATATAAAACTATAACACGTAAGCTTTATTCATTATTTCCTACTTTAGTTGAACATCCAAACCTAATTACCCGTGCATAAGGATCATTTTTGAATGTACCCGGCGTCATGAAAAGTATAAAACAAATCCGAATGTACTCTAATCGTAAACTAAGGCTCTGGCCCCAGATAAAGATGACGTGGGTGTATCTTTATCGTCTGATGAGATTTATGATATAATATATATATCAATAATATATATATAAATAATATATAATATATATATAATTATAATATATCTATATATATATATATAATAGTACAGGATCGGAATAAGAGCACCGCCACGCCTCCTGATATATATATATATAATATATAATATAAATATAGATAATATTTATACATATTACTAGATATGATATAATATATATAGAATATATATATATATATATATATATATATATATATATATATATATATATATATATATATATACAGTACGTATCCAGGATTTTTTTCTGGGGCCAGACAAAAATCATGTTTCCTAATATTCTAATTATATTACTCATATATATAAAGTGAATATATATATAATAGGATATATATATATATAGATATATGTATCTATATATATATTATATATCATATATTAACATATTTATATATATATATATATATATATTATTATATATATATATATAAATATAAATATATTATATATATATATACTTATTATACCTTTAACATATATATATATACTAATATTATATAATATATAATATATATATATCAATATATAATAATAAGTATTATTAATATATTTATAATATATATTATATATATGATATATAATAATATATACAGGGCTAGCAAATCCCGGTTCTTTACTTTTTTGCTTAAAGAACTCCTGGACCAGCATTGGAATCTTATGCGCCTAGAAGCACGATCTTCTGGAGAGCTCTTGGAAAACGAGTTTCGAGGCCAAAGGAAGGGAAAGATTGCTAGTTTATCCACTGAAAGGGTTAAACCCTACCTGGATGTATGAACTGCAAGACTAGCATCGAAAACTCTGCGCCCGTAGAACATAGTTTTCTTAGAGTTCTGCTAGGATCAAGAGTCGAGGCCAGAAGAAAGAAAGATGTATGGTCCAACTGACGGGCGAAAGCCTACACTGGGAGATGGTAAATAAATAAAAAAAAATTAAAATAAAATATATAATATATATAATATATATATATATATAAATAGTATATATATAACTAATATATGTATATATATTATATATATACATATATATATATAATTATATATATATATATATATTTATATATAATATATATATAGTATATATATTATATTTATATATACCCGGTAGCAAAAATAAAATGGAAGGCAAAAATAAATTACATTTCTAAGAAAAAATGGGAATGAATTTATTATCAACACCAATTGACTAAATACATCTATCCCTGATGTTAACTTTAACCTCACAGGCAATGACGAGTGAGCCAAGTCCGAGATAAACATTCTCATTTTATGTCAAGATAATTGATGTATGTCAGAGAGGGCAAGTCCAGTAAGTTGTTTCATCTCCAATAGTATTTCTCCAAAGTAGGTGTTCAGAAGTCATAATGTTGAGAAGCTTCTTTCTACTGAAGCCGTAGACACGGGTAAATTTTTAAGAAGCAACAGAAATTTAAATATTTTTTAATTTGACTACGAACAAGAAACTAGTTCTTCTCTTGACCTTGTTTTTTGGAAATCTGTGTGATGATGGCCATTTAACAACTGTCCATAAATCCATTCTTGCTTTTACTAAATCCTCATTTGGCTTTCGAGATCTACCTTGTAAAAATGACATTTTTTATTTTCTCATATGGCACATACCTGTCGGTATGACAAATTGCAAGGAAGATATAATTTTCTTATGATTTAAAAATAAATAAATAACTGCTGTCATCAAATCATCCAAAAAATGGTATAAAAATGGATGTCGATAATAAGTCTGTGGGTTCGGAAGTAAGAATGTGGGTCTGTATTTTTGGAATTTTTTAATTCTTAGTACAGCAATTCAATACCCAGCTCAGATTCAGATGCAATTACACATTCCTCAAAAATCTACTGAAATTCTAATGTTGCATTTTCTCTGATGGCTTAAGTTTAGTTTTAATTTAAGATTCACTTCATTATATGCACTCACAACAAAATCAATAACGTTTGTCTTGCAATCGGGGGGGTTGAAAGATCTGTATGTTAAATAACTTAATAGCTCCTGTTTAAAACAAAAGATGAAACCAGAAAGAAGGGATCGATAAACATTGATTCAGAATTAAAGAGCTTTTGACTGATCTCCAAGTTTCACAGTTTATTTGTTCTAAAAGCTTGCTATCATGAGCTTAGCATCTCTTTAAAAAGTAATAAAACTCATTCATGCCGTTGGCACCAGCAAGTTCGCAAACTTTTTAATCTCTTCTTGCTCTCTAGGAATAATTCTATATTTTTTCTTCAAGAACTTTTGTCTTCTTAGCACTTACAAGAAAAATGTACAACATTCTGATATTATTTCAATTGCACTTCAAATATTTTGCTGAACTTTAGAAGGTCTGTGAAAGGCCAAAATTTAAGCACTGCCCTAAAAGCATGAGTATAAATTAGCTTTGTGACATGTTTCCTTTATTTACTCTTGAACATCCCTGAACTCACCGCTCATTGGCTGCATTGCACCTCATACCCCTGTCCCTCTTAGATAATATCATATCCAAAACCAAGTTCAGCTACTTTTCTTCAATTAATTGCAAAACTTATTCCCGTCAAATCATTTACTGAGACGAAATACAAAAAATCTTCTTTACAGGGCTCAGTGCTGGGGCCACTATTGTTCCTCATATATATAAAATTATTTAGACCAGGGACTTAAAGCAAGGTTTCTAAGTCTTGCAAGAACCAAAGTGGCCACCTCAGGTAGGAATAGTGAAGGATGTATAAGATTCAAAATGATCGTGATAAATTCTTGGGGGGCAGATAAGTGGCAAATGAAATTTAAAACCAATAAATTTATGGTTACTAGTTACTCCAAATTAAGTTTTAACTCGATATGAATGGGATTGGCTTGAGTCTGTCGACCAAGAAAAAGACTTACGTGTGATTATTATAAGCAATAATTTTAAAGTAGCTAATCAGTGTTGGAAGCTAGAAAGTAAGGCCTAATAAGATGCGGGCATAATAAATCGCAATGTTATTACAAGAGCAAGGAATTATAAGTAAACTGTATAATAGCTATGTTAGGCTACTATTAGAGTGTTTGCAAAGCTTGGGCCTCTATTTAAAGAAAGACTTAGATATGCATAGAACGAGTGGCAACGTAGGGCAACAAAAAGGTGATTTCTGGTTTGAGGTAACAGCTGGATGAGGAGAGCTGAAGAGAGTAGAATGTTTTCTGTAGAAGACGATTCCAGAGGATATGATACGAAGTCTACGAAATATTATAATCTATTGATAATACAGAGACGAATAAATTCTTCATAGTAGAGCGATGGACAGTACCAGGGGCATAATAAGAAAATTAAGAGAGAAAGCATGCCATCTTGAATAAATAAGAAAGCATGCATTCCAGTAATAAGGTGTAAATTTTGAAATGGTTTGCCATAGAAGTAATTGATTATGACTCAAATTGCAACATTTAAAAAAGAGTTGGATAGTATATGGATGGGTTGGGTATCATACTAAATATTTAGGACCGAAGCCAAATTGGCGGAGTTTTTATACATTAGTTTATCTATTTCCCCCCCCACGTGACCATAACTTGGTTATAATGCATGTGGATGGTTGGTATCATATATATATCATTAAGTTTTGACTAAGCCAAATGTGGCTAAGAT
The DNA here is from genome assembly GCA_015478945.1 of Trachelipus rathkii. Classification (NCBI taxonomy): domain Eukaryota; kingdom Metazoa; phylum Arthropoda; class Malacostraca; order Isopoda; family Trachelipodidae; genus Trachelipus; species Trachelipus rathkii. The sequence continues at coordinate 14,388 of JABUQX010058990.1, read as the reverse complement.
GTGGATGTTTGGTATCATATATTATAGTATATAATATATATATAATATAATATATATATATATATATATATATACTAAATAATATTATATATAATAATATACATATAATAATTATAAGATATAATATTATATATATATATATATACTCATTAGTTTTGACTAAGCCAAATTGTGGATTTGTATATTACGACCTCCTAATTTAGACAAGTGTGCGTACATAGGCCTACTTATAAAATGAGCATGTTTGGTTAGTGGGTTGACTGGCAGTCTCGACCAGGCCCGTTGGTGGCCTTATACGTCTCCAATATTCTTAATGTCTCTTAATGTAATCTTAACGTCTAAATCGTAAAGATTCAAATATCAAACCGTAACGACGCACCACATACGAAAATTTTTCGCTTCGGACAGCAATCGGTCGTTCTCAAATCGGCATAAGACAGTAAATAAATTACTATTTATTGTAATGTTTGCACACATTTTACAGTTGGAATGAAATGTCGCAAATGAAAAAACTGAATAAGAGCATATTTAGACTGTTGAAAATGGCATTTACAAAGCATTTCATAAACACTAAGTTTTTGCAAATGTTCTAAAAAGAACAAACGGTCTCACAGGTAAGTTAGCGCAAAGATGATTCATTAAAGACTCTAAAATTGCCCATCGATTTCCCAGCAGGCCAAAAAGTTCAATTCGACCATGAGTAATGATGTCATTAACAATATAATTTTGCCTTACCACAAATCGAATGTTATCAACAATTGGAAATTAGCGGCTTTCTACCCGTACTTCGGCCTCCCTTTCTTCTGACTGTCAATCTGTTTCTCGATTTCGATTTTTCCTTGAACATGCTTTTCTACAGCAAATCTCTTATCTACCGATTCTTTGTGATAATTTAGTTGCCTCGTGTTTTTTAAAAGATTCATGCTTTCCTTATAAGTATAGAATACGGTCACTATGACCAAAAAGACACCCAATCCCTGGCATTTCTCATTGACCTTTCTTTTGTTTCCAAAAACAAAAAACAATTTGAGCAATAAACCCCAAATTTTTATATAATCCAGAGATAAGCGAACACTTAATATCATCAAGTCACTTTCTTTGAAAAATATCTTTCCCGACATTTGCATTCCGGAGCAGGAAATATATATTTTAATCTGGTTAATCCAGAGATAATTTAATATGTTCCACTTTTTCCTTACTTGCTAAAACTACCGACCATATAAAATTGCCAATAAATCGTGTGGATAATACAACTCATTTCTGCTTATTCCTATAATAGACGCTTCGTGAATGAAAACAAATCACCCTCTACTTGAGATTTTCAACTGCTATCGCAGTATACAGAAGTTCCAGGAGAAACTGATATATACGAGTCCGAGAACCTGCAAAAACTCTTTCACAAATAACAGGATCATCATAACATAGTGACTTTACTATTTATCTCCTGCCAAGAAAAACGTCTCTAATATCTTTCTTTCATTTTCATAAAATTTTTATGGTTTTTAATTGAAAGCCATTGTAGCGTATATAGAATTAAATTTACAGGAATCAAAACAATATAACACTATCATTGCAACTTTATATTATACCCTTAAAACAAGATCATAAGACTTATACAGTACTCTGACCAGCATAATGTTTATCTCAAATTGAGTAAATAAATGCTGAGAGCAAAGAGAGAATAATACCTCATCCTCCCTCTCTGTCTAATACAATATATCAATATATATATATACGTATATATATATATAAATACTACTATATAATAATTAATACATCCCTATATATATATATATCCATTAACCGATAAATATAACTAAACACTACTAATAAGTATAATATAGATACTTTCGCATATTAATAAATACTATAAAGGTAATATGGTATAATAAATGTTGTGCTTTATAGAGACCCTATACTTTAGAATCATAACTACCTATAATAATAATAATAATATATATATAAATATTAAATATAGTATATCATATAATTTATGCAACAACAACTATATATATATATAATAATCCAACCATCATACCCCACGTGAAACAAACTTTACATAAAAAGCGATAAAAACTGATAGATACATGTAGGATTAATACCACTTGCCCGAATGAACTATAACAGTATCTATTAAACTTAAAAAAACGATTTATAATGATTTTTCTTATTACAATTATATACCAAATATCTCATTAATTGTGAAAAATTAACTTATTTACCAAAATATACACAAGCCCAGAAGACAAGACAATTGAGCTTCACGTCATACCTACACACTGAAGACTCCGCATCGAGCAATCTAAAAAAAAACCGATCATTTAATGAATACGATAATAAAATTAGTTAAAAAAAAACAAAATAATAGTTGTGTTATTCATCTCAACTATCCTTCTTCCCTTGAAGTTTCCAACAAAAAGAACTAGAAAGAAGGATAGTTAAAAACAAACCAACTAATTTCTCTTATCTATTAACCATAATTACATATTATTCACTATAAATCACCAATATATCCATCTATCGTATTAGATTTCTGAGGACAAGATACTACGTGAATAAGTTAAGACACAGAAGAAAGCTCAACTTGTCTGTCACTCTTGTGTATATTTTTTGAAATAAGTTAAATTTGGTTTTAAATACATACTTGCCTTTGCGAAAAAAAAATCGAAAAGTGTAAGCTTAGTATCGTGTTTTTCACCATTTCTGTTCAATTGACCCTGATAAAGTTCAAATTTAAACATGTAACATGAGATATTAATTATTTTTCAAATAGGAATTTAACATGAGCAGTAGCTCCATTGCCGTAATATGTTCAAGACTAAATTATTAAGTAAGGATTAAAAAACAATTGAAATGTCTGATAATAAGAAAGTCGTTACATCTTGTGATATAAGTGCCAATAAATCGCTCAGAAAATTTAGATGTAAATATAATCATCTTTCTCTGTCTTATAATTCCAGGATTACAGTTAAATTTGGGCCTTGTTCAAACGGCATATGCAAATGGAGCTTCCACAGAATATATTAATAGACAGTTAGGAATACCAGTAGCTTGTGCTTGTACAGGAGTAAAGCACTTGCATCACGCAGCACTTGAATTTGATATTGGAGTATACTTTGAAGCAAATGGCCATGGTACTGCATTATTTTCAAAAAGTGCAAGAACAGAGATACAACCAAAGTTAAAGGTAGCCGCAAAAAAGTAAGTTTTATATCCTATTTAGATACATATTAAACACCGCAAACCTTTAAGTAGTATTTTTTTTTTTTCCCTACCTTTGTCTTGGTATCCCAACGCAGGCCCGGAGAACCACTCAGCCAAATCTTACTACTTACACCACACCGAAGTTGAAGAGGTGGGGGGCGAAACGAAAAAGTTCCCAAAGTCAGAATGAATTTCAACAGACTAACATTACTGTATATACAACGTCAAACGATCTATCCCATAAGTGATTTCAAATCAAAGTTGAGTTGGGGGAAAAGGAATTGTACTCCAACATCTACCAATGGCAAGTACATGTAAGATTGAGCATAGCCGTTAAGTCTGGGGTTGGCGAGTCGGATAAAGAAGGGATGAGACTATGGAAGGCGTGTCGCACAAACCCTTCTCAATGGAGGGAGTTCGCGACTGCGAAAGTTCTGAGAAAATCAGTGTTCATTGCAACATTAGCGAGTAGAATAAAAAGTGTGACGCGAGCAATTCACAGTAGAGAAGTGACTGAAAGAATTAAGTAGATCTTGGAGGGTCTGATAAGACTAAAAAGCTCAGACTCCACACCCTTTTTTAAGGAGAGATTGGTGATGATCTACCCCAGAATGTTAAGCATATTCTCATACTAAGGCCGGGAACGACACTCCCTAAAAGAGCAAGCAACTGAAGTGGGGTGAAGATATTTCGAAAGACGCCTTAGAATACCTCACCTTTAAGCTTGTTTAGATAGGAAGAGAGCTAATGTCATCCTTCCAATTAAGACCACGAGAGAACATTCTGAAACAAAAAAGAAATAATTAAAGCACATTTTGGTTTGAATGATGTTTTTTTTGAAGATGTTATAGTGTTGGAAGATTATGTCTAGTAGAAAAATGAAGGAACTAATTCAGTTTTTGAAAATATTGACAAAACAAAAAAAATTACGTCAATTCCCCAATTAAAAATTCAAGAGAAATCAGATGTTAGTTGCATCAAGCTGCCCTACTACCAAGCTAATTACTTTGAGACATCTCTTTCGTCAAAATTGATGAATTAATAATGAAGGGTGGAGTCGTCGGCATAGGAGTAGATAGATAAAGAAGTAATAGAGAGGTCATTAATGAAAAAAGTAGAAAGAGAGTTGGAGATAGGACGAAACTCGAGGAACACCACTCTTATAGATTTGTAGTATGAGAAAGGTGACCTTCTGCAACAGCTGCTATAGATCGGGGAGGATAAAGTTAATCAAGAGAAGGAAGATACCGAAAGAACAAGTTTTAGAAAATCATAGCTTTCTCTCCGACTCTAAAAAAGCTTCACCGAAAATCCGTAGAGGCATACGAGAGAGAGAGAGAGAGAAAGAGAGAAGAAGAAGGATGAGAGAGAGAGAGAGAGAGAGGAGAGAGAAGAGAGAGGAGAGGAGAGAGAAGAAGAGAAGAAGAGAGAAAAGAGAGAGAAGAGAAGAGAGAGAGAGACGAGAGAAGAGAGAGAGAAGGGACGAACGGAACACCCTCTCGAGAGATGAGCAGAATCACACAGACGAACGGCAGAAGAGAGAAACGCACAAAGCCACAGACCCACCCACCTATAGCATGTAGTGACGCGAACGAATCAACCATAACGAGAACCATCAGACAGAGACTACAGTAACACAAGAGAGGAGAGAAGAGGAAGACGAAACAGAGAGAGAGAAAGAGAGACAACGAGAGAGAGAGAGAGAAGAGAGAGAGAGAGAACGAGAGAGGAGAAGAGGGAAGAAGAGGAGAAAGAGAGAGAGAAGAAGGAGGAGAAAATATGAGAAAGAGAGAGAAGAGAAGAGAGAGAGAGAGTGAGAGAAGAGAGAGATAAGAAAGGAGAGAGAAGAGAGAAGAAGAAGAGGAAGAGAGAAGAGAGAGAGAGAGAAGAGAAGAGGAGATGAGGAGAGAAGAGAGAGACAGAGAGAGAGAGAGAGAGAGAGAGAGAGAGAGAGACGACCGAGAAGAAGAGAGAGAGAAGAGAGAGAGAGATGAGAGAGAGAGAGAGAGAGAGAGAGAGAGAGAGAGAAGAGAGAGAGAGAGAAGAGAGAAGAAGAGAGAAGAAGAGAGAGAGAAGAGAGAGAGAGAGAGATGAGATAGAGAGAAGAGAGAGATGAGAGAAAGAGAGGAGAATGAGAGAAGAGAGAATAGAGAGAGAGCGAGACGAGAGAGAGAGAGATACAGACAAGAGAGAGAATAATAAAAAACTTCATCGACGCAAACTAAAAAAATACAAACGAAAAACCAATACATCAGCAGATGACGAGATGCAGAAGAGAGAAGAGAGCATCTCTCAGAGTCAATATGAGCGTTTCCACATCATCATTCAGAGTCAGGCCCACACAAAAAAATTACTTCAGTGAACTCTCATTACGCACACGTATACTTACGCTTGTTCCTAACAAATTCACCATCCACTAATATACCTCACTTTTCACTTCTGGTTCTGCCACCCACCTGCGCCGAATTCCCACACCACAGTTAAGTAGACCAATTCATACAACCCGCCATTAAGAACTTACCCAACATACACAATACAAGTCCATACATCTTTCCAAGAATTAACCTGTAATGACACCCCATTACCCCTTTCGTTCTCACACAAACAACAACTTCCTAATACATCATCCTCATTTTTATCGATTCTTTTCACACGTTATATGCCCCGAAGTTTATCCAATAATTAACTTAAATTTATACCTCTTATTCGACACCATAGTTTCACTACTAACTTTTCTCTTTTTTTTAGTTACATTAACCACAGGCAACAACAACATTACACCTCATGCACAAAAAAACCTCGAGCTCTCATTCAAAAGACTACCAGTATTCCCCTTGACAATTACCCTACAAGAGTTCGCTATACAATCGGCCACAACCCAACTCATCTCCTACCTCATTATCGCAACATTTTCTTCTACATATCTCGAACCATCTCGACGTTCCCAATTACGATCAATCCAACTTATAGTCCAAATATTTCAGTTCACATACTTGCTCCAGTTGCCTAAAATCCAGCATGATTTAACACTTCGAAATATCCTCACTCTTTAACCACTATCACGCTTTACTCTTATCTACAATTTACACTTATCAAATCCGCACCTCCTTATAACCAAACTACAAGTACCCAGCCCAAAATCTCGTCTAAACACACCTCTCCTCTAGACATAATGCAGACTCACCCACACAAAGAATTATAAATCAGTTCTGCGTTCACTAAGCAAGTTACTCCATCCACATCTCACTATTTGTCCATCAGTCTAATGAAACCTCTCCTTTTACCCCACTACCTTAAATTCTTTCACGTTTTAACCCCCATCCATATTACAAATTAAATAAATTTAGGAAACATTGCACATCCTTGCCTCACCTATTAAATATTCTCATACCTCACGCTTTGCTATTACCATACATACTTTGAATTCCATTCAGAAGCCTACCACCACCACCATATATCATTAATACCCTCCACAGGGCTTCAGCTAATTCCCCTGTAGTTTTTATAGTTCTCCTTATCTCCCTTATCCTTATACATAGGGTTACTATCACTGCTCTACCTCGTCCTTCGGAACTACGCCCATAAAAGCTTTGTTACACAACTTCTATATCCAGTCAATTACAATCTCTCCTACGTTCTTGATCATTTCAACAGTAATTCCATCTTTATCTGCTGATTTACCGTTCTTCAACTTTCTCACTCTACCTAATACCTTCTCTCTTCTAATTACCTTATCCCCAAAATACCTACTTCTTCTTGCACCAACAAACTCATACATTCACTTCTATTACCTCTTGATTACTGCCACGGTTATGCAGATTTTCGAAATGCTCCCTCCCAACTTTCCTCACATATATGCCTCATCAGTCACAAAAGCGAATCCATCCTATCCCATAATTCTATGAAGGTATGAGGGTATGTTGTTACCCGTGTTAATGTATAGTATTGAAACTATGGTCGGGAAAAAGAGGTATAGATCTAATGTACAATGTGTGTTCAGATGGACAATCTTAGGGGCGTGTTTAGATAGTGGGAAGAATTGCACAAAAAGTGAGAATGAACGCCGTTAGCGAGTTGGGTGGTGAAGAAAACGGAGGTAAAATGAGAGCAGAATAAATGAAAGTAACGTTTAGATGGTTTGATCATGTGGAAATGATGGATGATAATCGTTTGGTTAAGCGGATGTATAGTGGTGAGGTGTGTGGGAATCGACCGGCTGGCAGACGAAGAAAGATTGCGATGAATCAGTAAAGGAAATGCCCTGTCAGAGGAGAGGACATGAGAGTTTCGGCAGAGGCGAGCAAGAAAGATGCACAAATAGGAGGAATAGGACGGGTTTTGTGAGGGCGGATGCATGTGCCACAACCCTAGACTAAGGATGAGCCCTACATTAACGAGATGTCATTAGTGAGGCGTCACGTCCGGTACCCGTGAACTTACTAGGGGGTGGAATTTCTTTCTACTGACTGCACGACGAATTCTCTCCAATAAAGATGTCAAGAAAGGGCAGGTAAGCTGGTTATTCTTTCAACCTGCGTCATATTCTTCTACTACTTCTGCTTCCGCTGCGCATGTTGCGCACCTTACTCCAAGTCATGGGAAAGAAGTAATATTCAAAACAGATTTTTTATTCAATATATATAATTATATAAAATATATATATATATATATATATATATATATATAATATATATATTACTATCAATACCTATATAATATATATAATATATATATATTATAGACATATATAAATTTAATATATAATAAAATATAACAAGATATATATATCACAATATATACTTATATATATATATATATAAATAAAATAGATAAATAAACTCTATTATACTATTAAATATTAATTAATAGAAAAACTTATATACATAATATTACCAGTAAGCTATACCCCTTAATTCTTTAATTTTTTTCCCAACAGATGGTATTTCGTCTGCTATAGAGTTACTAAATGTCATGTCTCTTATAAACGAAACTGTTGGAGATGCGCTTTCTGATATGCTTCTCGTTGAAACAGTTCTCTTGGCGAATGGTTGGTCTGCTAAAGAATGGGATGAAGCTTACACGGATTTACCCAATAGACTTACTAAGGTAATATTTTTATATTAATTATTTTTCTTGTAGAGGATATTATCATCATCTAGTAGTTGGATATATACCGTATATATATGTAAGACAAATTAATATAACTATAATCAATCTCATAAATTACGTTGTAAATAAATAATGGATCTCTAGAAACTGCATGAGGAATATTTTATTTCACGTTTACATATTCATTCTTGAAACGATTATATTTCATGTCTACCATCGTTGCGTATACAAACCATAATAGATTATAAAGTTCTGCAAATACATTTTGCAATTAATTATCTGTAACACCCTGAATCACATTAGTTATCTTGATCCGTAATTCATTTTAAGAACATGCTTTTGTTGAATAAATGGTAGTTTAATTAAATTACCATAAAAAGAAATCTAATGGACTCTAGTTGGCGATGGCTGTAGCCAAAGCCCAAAATAACGATCACCCCTTTTCTAATTCATCTTGTAAGGATTTTCATTCAAACTGCTTAACATTTAAATCAAACTCTCAAATGCACCTCTTGCTGAAACATTAAACCCCGTCAGTCTTAATCGTGTGTACGCAGGAATAAAATAATTATGCAACATTTGTAAATAACTTTTACCTCGAAACATTTTATCCTTCGGAAAAATATGTTCAAATTACTTGTTGATTCTCTAATGTAGAGCAGATGTTAACCATAAGAGAAACTCTTTCATGTTACTCAAATTTACATGACTTTTTTATTCTAATAATTATCATTTTAATTTTGTTAAAATTTTTGACATATTTCCCAAGAGATTTAACTAACGAAAGTTTATCTCTAGGAGTCTAATTGCTATTAAGGTCTGACTCGGTAACAGCAATACGATAGTCAAATGGACAGTTTACACAAAAATAGATAGATATGATTCGGTTACAGAATTAAGATTATAGCAGGATTAGAGACAACATCGCAGCCATAATTTTGATGTAATTTATTTCCACTCTAATAACCGACATCATAAAGAAAGTAAGAATTCGAATCCTCCATATTATTGTAACAATCTGAGTAGCCACATTTACTGGGACAGTTTTGAAAATGGCCAGTAAGGAGGATTCTGAGGGATGTCTCGCAGAATCTGAAAAAGCGGTCTTTTAAAGTTAAGATAACTTATCTGTCTTCTATGTGGGCTCTATATGCTCTGTACGACACCCGTCTAACCATGCTTACTTCCTCCTGCGTTAAACCTTTTAGCCTTTAGATACTCTTCAACGGTTTTATATAGTAAGATATTTTCCTTGCACTTTATAAGTTTAATCGGAAGAATTTTCAATTATAATTTTTTTTTCTTTAGAATATTTTATTTTAAGGTGCTTTTATTCACGACATAAAATATATAAATTACGGTATTTTTATTCCTTACTCTTTAAATTCGGCTAAAACTAAGTAATTTGCATTTTTTGTATTTTGTTCAATTAACGTTGTTTATATATTCTCCAGGTGACTGTTAATGATCGTTCAGTCATAACTACTACCAATGCAGAAAGAACCTGTGTTACACCGAAGGGCTTGCAAGAAATTATTGATAACTGCGTTAACAACTATCCTAAAGGAAGGGCCTTCGTTCGACCTTCTGGGACAGAGGATATAGTAAGAGTTTATGTAGAAGCAGCAACTGAAGAAGACGTTAGAAAATTGAGTAATGAAATTGCTTTAGCAGTTTATGACAATGCTGGAGGACTTGGACAACGTCCCACATTATAGCATGAAAATAGAATCTTTTGTAGCAATTCAATTTCCAGAAAGGATTAAATTATAAAAAAAATTAACTACTGACATATAAAATTATATTTATTTAAATTTTAATAAATAAAAATTTAACAAAGTAAGTTAACAAATAATTTCTTTATCCCTGTCAATTTCTACCTTTCGATTAAATTTAAATCGTTAATCTGTTCACCTGTATCATTGTGGACTATACTTTCAGTAAGATAAGAATCTTGTGTATCTAATTCTATTAGATTTGAAGGTGATTCCACAACTGTCTCATTTACATTCGATGCTTCTGCGTTTTCTGTTTGGCTCGGCTCAATATTGGTGTCGTTTAAATGGACTTCATTTGTATTCTGAATTTCTGTGGTTTCTACATTCGTTATCACTTTCTTGGGGATAAAATTTTCGATTGGTGCAATTATAGTTTCTGCGTCTAACTGTCCAACATCCTACAAAATAATAAATCAAACTTTACAAAAGTTCGATTTTATAATTTAAAAAAAAATCTTGCATTTAATTACAATATGGAAACTCTAGCCTTAAAACAAGATATAAACTTTAAAGTATTACTTACTTTTCTCTGTAGTTCTGTTACAGATATGCCTGAAACATTAGCAATAGCTTGTAACGGAAACAAAAACCTTAAACATTTGTTGATATGAGGAATGACAGCAGTTGAAACCAGACAACACATTCGCTCGAACGATTTTTCTTCATTTGCTGTGAATCCAGATGCCTCTAACTGGTGAAGACTTTTTAAGGCTGTCACAACCTGCCAAATATTATATTATTACAATTGTTAAAATTTATTTTCCTGATTTATTCTTTTTTGCTTATAACTTAAATTTTAAAGCGTTTTTTTTTTGTTTTTTGTTTTTTTTTTAATATGAAAAGCAATTCATATTATAAAGTTGTATTTACAATGCTTTAACAAATCAAATATTCTATTCCAAATAACAGTAATTACCTTTAAACCAATGGATATGAGAGTGTAGAGAAAGGATTCCTTCAGCAATTCCAGAAGGACAGCAGCGTCGAAAGCCATTAAGCACTCAACTAAAACCATTTAAAACTGCGCCAAAGTGAAACTCCATTAGCAGACAGGGCGGCTGTGTTTTATACCATACATGAAAAAATAAAAAAAGTTAGATTATAAAATCGTCAAAAGAAAAGAAGCTTGGAATTATATAAGGAGAAAAAAAAGAATATACTAAGAAGATGCAACGTAGGAGAAAAGAAGAGGTACATTAAAGTTTGGAAGGAGGATGAATGGGGACTTCGCAAGAAATAGGAAGCTCTTCTGGAAGTAAGCGCGAAAGGCTTAAGAATGAGAATAAGGGAAGCCTGTTTAGAATAATGAATAGGATGGTGCTTTTGTAACTGATGATAAGGATGTGAGGGGAGTGTGAAAAGAACACTTCGAAAATCCGCATAATATTAGCAGTAATGAAGACGTGATAGTGAATGTGTGTGGGTTTGATGGTGCAAAGGGAATAGGTATTTTGGGATGAGGTATTAGCAAGGAGGTAATGGGTAAGTGAGAAAGTTAAAGAATAGTAAATCTGCATGTATAGATGGAAATGATCAAGAATTAAGAATGGGCGAGATTGGTGATTATTGGATTGGAAGTTGTGTAATAAAGCGTTTATGGAGCGTATAGTACCAAGGGATGGAGGAGAGCAGTAATAAGTACCCTTATATGAAGGTAAGAGAGATAAGGGAACTGTAGAAATTATAGAAATAAGTTTATCGAGGTTGTAGGGAAGATATATGCTGTTATTTTCGTCGAAAGAGTGCGTCGAGTGACTGAGACTGATTAGTGAAGAACAAGACGTGCGTTTAGGTGGTAGAGGATGTGATGATCAAATCTTTACATGAAACAAATGATGAGAAAATGAGGAGAAGAAGAAATAAATTGTATTAAGGTTTTATGGATTCAACAGGCGTATGATAGGTTAAATAGGAAGCTCTATGGCAGGTGTTGGTGTTAGGCTTCTGAAGGATCAAAAGTAGGTATGACGATAGTGAGGCATGTGAAAGAATAATGGTGTCAAAGGTGATTGGGTTTAGGTTTAATAAGCGGAGTGAGACAGGGTTGAGTCCTTTGTTATTCTATTTGTATATGGAGGGGTTATGAAAGAATTTAGAGGTGGGAGTAGCAGGAAATGGTGTTAGAATAGAGAATGGAGATGGTGGAGGTAGCCCTACCTATTATATGCAGATGATTTGGTTCTTTGTTGGCGAATCTGAAGAGAGTTTGAAGATTGTTAGAGATATTTTGGCAAGTGTGTTGTAAAAGGAGGGGTTTGAGAATAAAAACGGTAGATAAGAGTAAGGTTATGTGAGTGAGTGAGTGAGGACATCCTCAGTGTGAAGTTATGTAGATGGTCAGGTGGAACAAGTGTTTGAGTTTAAATATTAGGTATATTTGTTGGATGAAAAACGGATGATGCAGAGTGTAGTAAGAAAGTTGTAAATGGCAGGAAGGTGGCATATAATATAATATCCGCATATAATGTGTATTATTATTATCTTCTTTCTTTCTTCTTTCTTTATCTACCTTTTTTTCCGCAAGATTGGGGAGAAGTGCGCTACAGCATTCGAAAAAGAAGAAGCAGTAGGAGAATATGACAAATGTCGAAAAGAAAGCCCATGCCTACCGCCCTCGTACCATTAATTAGTGAAAAACTCGTCACAGACAGAAAATCCACCCTAGAGCTTCATGGGACCGCGACGGACCAATCACTTATGGTAAATCGTCAATGTAAGGGTTTCATCTGGGCCCGGGGGGGCACAACCATGCCCCCATAATACAAAAACCCCGCCATTCTCTCCTATCATGCCACCTTTATTCGCCTTGGCCAAACTCACATTTTTCTCCTTCAGACATTCGTCACCGACTCATCCACTTTCTCTTCGGTCTCCCAAGCGGTCGGTTCCCAAACACACTCCCCACTATACATCCCTTAACCAACCGACTATATCATTCAATCCTTTCCACATGACCAAACCATGCCCTAACCATACTTTCATTTATTCTCTCATGTTACCCCTTGCTTCACACCACACAACTCTCTAATAAGTTCATTCCATTTTATTAATTCCTCTCACACCTAGATGCCCCTAAGATTGTCTAAACTGAACACATTTGAACTTTAGATCGTATACTTCTTATTCCAGACCAGTAGTCTCACTACTATACAATAACACAAGTAACAACATACCTCATGTAAGACCCTAGCGCACTCAAGGACTGTCCCTTTACATTCACCAACGATTTGATTGCACCAGCAACCTTCAAGCCAATCACAACTTCCTACTACACTCTTGCACATCCTTCCCTTTTTCATCCAACATTACCCTAAATATTTAAACTCAGACACTGCCCAGCTGCTCCACCATCTAATCATAACTTCACACCAAAGATTCTCCTCACAACCATAACCTTACTCTTATCTACGTTTACTTTCAAAACCCCTCCTTTTACATACCCTGCCCAATCTCTCTACCAATCCTCTCAAATTCTCTCAGATTCGCCACACAGAACCAAATATATATATATATAGGTAGGGCATCCTCCAACTCATCTCCATTCTCCATCATTCTAACACCATTTCGCTGCCATCCCCATCTCGAATTCTTTCATAACCCCATCCATACACAAATTGAATAACCAGGAACATAACACAACCCTGTCTCACTCCGCTATTAATCCTAACCCAATCACCATTGACACCATTTATTCTTACACACGCTTCACTATCGTCATACATACTTGATTCCATTTCAGAAGCCTACCACCAACACCATATATCACTAATACCTGCCATAAAGCTTCCCTATTAACTCTATCATACGCCTGTTGCAAATTAATAAAACCTGAATATAATTTATTCTTCTCCCTCATTTTCTCAATCATTTGTTTCAATGTAAAGATTTGATCCACACATCCTCTACCCACTCCTAAACGCACCTTGTTCTCACTAATCAGTCCTTCAGTCACCAGACGCACTCTTTCGACGCAAAATCCAGGGGGGCAGTTTATTATTTTTTTTCTTTTTCCCTACAACTACAACACTCATAAACTTATCCCCTATAATTTCTACATTCCCCCTTACCCTCCTTCCCCCTTACCATTAAGGTTACTATTACTGCTCTCTCCAATCCCTTGGAACTATACCCTCCATAAACGCTTTATTACACAAATTCCAAATCCAATCAATCACCATCTCGCCCCCATTCTTGATCATTTCGCTAGTAATTTCATCTATACCTGCAGATTTACTATTCTTTAACTTCTCACTCTACCCATTACCTCCTCCTTGCTAATAACCTCATCCCCAAAATA